>JAVLUZ010000157.1:5109833-5278896 GCA_036768485.1 Mermis nigrescens | reverse complement strand
TGTGGGTGGCACACCAGGGTGCCATGGAGTACTACTCAGATTGTTAAAGACATGAAAGGAGCGGACTAGGAAAAAACATCATGTGCGCAAAAAAATTATAAGAATCTGCTGAAAAGTAGACTTTCTCTAACCAACACTATGTACAATTGAAGTATATTCCGCAGTCTTTGACAAAAGGTTGCTGTCCTCTTAGAAGATTTCTCAATGGTTCAGGGAAGAGCTAATGAAGAAACTTCGACCTGTGCTAAATAGCCAATTTACATAAGTTGGATATCAGTATCGCACTTTCATTTCAATATGTAATCAATATACAGTTAAAGGGATCAACATTGCTCTTAAAATTTGTGGTCTATCATTATGCACTATTGCATTCATGCGCCATGTCCAAAAGTATTTGGCGTTAACCTGTTTGTGCATGTTACATAAGTGTCTTGCCGCACTTCTATACCATTGCAAAACCAGTCATTTGGACTTTTAATGTTAGTAAACAAAATGATTTGTCGCTTATTCTCGTACAGATTGATCTGTTTCTTTGAAGAATAAGTTGTTGTGTTACTTATTTCTCAAGCTGTGGCTACAACTATACATTGGCAGCAAGAAAATTCTTGGGTGGTCTGGTTGGGTGAAATTGCAAACGATTGCTCAAATAATTTTTATCAAAAATAGAATTGTGTGGTATGAAGTAATCTGTGGAGGATTTTCAACATCAGCAGGAATCACCTATGCCAATTTGCCTTCACAACTACCTATATTGGGCTGCAAAATATACTTCGATTTTTGTGCTGGTTAGAACAGAGTCTGATTTTTAACAGATGCTCATGATTTTTGCAGCACAGGTGACTTTTTCCTAGTCCCCTTCTCTTATGTCTTTAAAAACCCATTATTCCACATAAATAGTAACACCGGCTACCCTGGGGGTATATGGTTGAGAATGCTTGCTATGTGCACATGCACTAATTACAATATTAAGCCATATTACGATACTAACACACAAAGAAGGTGGCAGTCATTATACCCTCAGAGTCACTACGTTTTACCACAGTACCTACATTCATCAGCATTCTGCCCCTTTTTGCCCCAAATTAGCATATCCGGTGGACCTAGCGTCCATAAATCTGCCCACGGATCAGAATTCAGGGATAAATCAATTTTTAGGTCGCATTGCACCAAAAATATGAACTTGTTGTGTAATGCTTATGACGAATCATTTATCTGTGTGACCCCTGATTTGGATGATAATTAAATCATCACAGCACATATAACAATTTATAAACATGAGCATGGAAATCTAAAGCTCTAAAAAATTGGTAGACTCCCAGTATTATATTTTTTTGTAGCTATTTTTGGAAAATTTTTCCCACCTCTTAGAATTTGGCCGCTGTTCACTTATGCATAGATAATACATAGATGTAATAAGAAATATAAGAGGCATTTTTATAGGAACAAAATTTCATAGTTTGTATATATTTGCGATTGTTTTTATATGGGATTTGTTGTTATATTTATTTCTAATAAAATATCATACAATAAAAACTACATGATAAAATATATAATGCGCACGCAGACTGACGAGTATAGTTATGATCATCTTGCAGATGATATATATGAAATAATGAATCAAGCGGATATACATCAAAGCTCCTGTCGTACACTGTAAAAAATAATCTGTTGTATCTAAGTGAACAATTAGCATTTAACTGGCTGCCACTAAAAGTTAGAATATGAGGGCACAAAAATTTGCTTTGATTGAATATGAAAATTAATTTCACATGACACTAAAATTTAGTTCCGATCCAACATGTAAATTTTTGTGCTGTCAGTTGCTTCTAGTATACCTACAAGAAAATTATTCC
Organism: Mermis nigrescens; assembly: GCA_036768485.1. Taxonomy (NCBI): domain Eukaryota; kingdom Metazoa; phylum Nematoda; class Enoplea; order Mermithida; family Mermithidae; genus Mermis; species Mermis nigrescens. The sequence continues at coordinate 5,277,043 of JAVLUZ010000157.1, read as the reverse complement.
ATATACGCTTATATAGATTTGGTCGATACATGCACATATGAGTATAATGAAGGTGAGATACATTTATTGATTTCAGAAGGATTATGATATGCGTAAAATGTTGAAAACATAATACAACGCAGACTGCAACGCTTACCAAAAGAAGAAATGTTAGCGGATAAAAGCGAGTTACAAAACGCTTGACTGGCAAGAAAAAGTTTACAACAATAGACTTGGAGATGGGCAAAACAGAATTTGTATGTATATAAACTATTAAAGCACATGTATGGATTTAGAGGGGCGTAGTAGTGGGATTATATACTTATGATCATCTTGCGGATGATATACATGAAATTATTAACTTGACTATCAAAAAGTAATTGGGCTCAATAGAGAGTAATGTGTTTTTGGATGATTTTAGCATATTTTATTACAATTTTTGAAATAATTTTGGGTCTTTGCACCAGATAGTACTCATAAACAATATTTACTGGCTTTCTTGACTCTATAGAGTTTATTTTCCTAACATCAGACGAGTCGTTTATTTACAAAACAAGGACTTTTCTACTTCTAATAATCTCTCGAGCAATTTTGGTGCTTTATGCCAATTTCCAAAGCAACAAAGCGCATTTTTTGTAGAAAATTTGAAAAATTTCTGACTGTTTTTAACTGATCACAAAGATTCTGTCTATCAAAAGATGGCGCAAATCAATACTTTAAGCAAAATGAACGGATTTCTGGAAGAATTTTGGACACTATTTAGAAATAGTTGGGATTCTACCTCTCCTGTCAGAAAATCTAGGATTGGTCACTATTGAAGCACATGAAATAATGCAGAATGACAATATTGCGTTGTCAAAAATTGTCACTGCTTTTACAGCAAATGTTTACAACTACAATGCACACAACACAACACAGGTCCTTTTAAAATAGAGGAAATCAAATTCCCTAATTTGTCCTGCCCGGGAATAGAAAAGGACAAGAATTTGAAACAAAACGGATATCACCAAAACGTCATCTTCCGACATGAAATTCACTAAGCAAAATGACTGAATGACACAAGCATCAAACATGCACATAGGCGCAAGGGGCATGTATGGGCATGGGATCTGGGGGTCTACAGCCTCCCGCAGATTACTGTGAGACCCCAGAATTCTATTTTTAGTAATATTTTTGGTGATTTCACTCATCCAGATCCCCAGAATTCTTTACTGCCCATGTATGATGAGGGGCATTACCCATACTGAATGCTTAACCAGGTTGGTATGTAGCACATATGGGCGAGGGGTATGCTTCCTTCCACCAGAAGGCCAAACACCCCCAGAATTCAATTTTTTGAATTTTTCTTGTTTTTTGCAATTTTTGATTGATGAAACATTGAGAAATTGTGCTTTTTGCAATTACCACCATTTTTAACACCATTTTTTGACCAATGAAAAACCTTGCACCCCTCTTTTACAATATTGGTGCTGCTCACTTATGGTATACACTACCCGGCGATATTTAGCTGATGGAAGATTGTCTGGATCATTTTTGAAGACAAACGCAGTGAAAATCGCAAAATGTTTACCAGCGCCGGATTAATAATGCAGAAAGATTGTGTACAAATGATTGAATTACTCTAAATATCTAGCCAAATTGATCAAATTCTATATTTTTAGCGTTAAAAGCTGATACAAAGCAGTCAGTGCAAAGCAAACATGCTAAAACATGTGGTAGTAGACAATATTTTATGCAGGACTATTTTGATCATCTACATTATTTGACTACAGGAAAAAGTGTGAAAAATAAATTTAATAATCTGGATTTCTTGGATTTTACCCCTGCCCCTGCCAATCCTGACATTGTGCACCTATATTACATATATACAAGGCACAATAAATTTGCAGTCTAATGCATGGTTTTTATCACAGAGACAGTGCACTGTAAAAATCAAGCACTGATGAGCACAAACATAGTTCTTGAACAAATTTGTCATCCGGTTGTCAAAATGGATCAAAGGATACTATTAGCTCACCCATATAAATGTCAGCCTTATAAGGTTGCAGCATATCATGGACCTCTCTATAAAATTTTATAACATTGATTTTATTGATGTTCATTTATTCTCATGATTTAGGGCTAAGACATACGAGGGGTGATCAATAAGTCCGTGCAATTTTCATACACATTAATCCAGATGTCATGATGTTAATTTTATTTTGAAGACCAACTGATATCATGACGATTCGCCAAAAATCAGCTGTATCTACTTTATATTTCAGGAGATATTAATTTATTAATTAGTATTACTCTATAAAATGACGGAAAACCTAATTTTTGAACAATGGGCGGTGATATGGTTTTTGATGCGAAAAAACCAGAAAGTGGCCAAAATTCACGCCGAATTGGTTCAAGTTTATGGCGATCATGCTCTAGCACTCCGTACAGTTTACAAATGGATCAGACTTTTCAAGGCCGGGAAAACGAGTTTTGAAGATGAGGATTGCAGTGGGGCACCGGTGACAGTGTGCACACCAGAAAATGTGGCGGCCGTTGAAGACCTGATAGCAGCTAATCGGCGATTCAAAGTTCGAGAAATAGCCAAGACACTTGACATCAGTTATGGCACAATTCAAACAATTTTGACCGAAAAGTTGGGGTTGTCAAAAATTTGCGCCCGTTGGGTTCCCAGATTGTTGACAGCAATGCAGAAGCAAGTCCGGGCAACTTCAAGTTTGGCTCTCCACCATCGGTTCCAGGAATCGCCCGAAAATTTCATTGTCAGATTCGTAACAGGTGATGAGTCTTGGGTGTATTGCTATGATCCCGAAAATAAACAACAGTCAATGCAATGGATTCCAAGGGGTGGCAAACCACCAGTCAAGGCCAAAGTGGTGAAATCCGCTGGCAAGGTGATGTTGACATTGTTCTGGGACTCAAAGGGTCCGTTGCTTATTGATTTTTTGGCAGAAAAGACCACAATCACTGGTCGATACTATGGTGAAAAATTGATTGAATTGCGTGAAAGCATCAAGAAGGAGCGACGCGGAAAGTTGAGCCATGGAGTGCTTCTTCTGCATGACAATGCTCCACCACACAAGGCAGCCATTGCGCAGCAAGTTTTGGCTGACTGTGGATTCGAGCAACTCGACCACCCACCCTATTCCCCGGATCTGGCCCCGACCGACTTTCATGTGTTCAAAAAAATGAAATCTGATCTAAAAGGGCGCCGTTTTTTGAATAATGAAGAAGTCAAAGATGCGGTTCATGAGTGGTTGCGGAGCCAAACTTGTGATTTTTGGTTGACTGGTGTACAGAAGTGCAGTGATCACTGGCTTAAGTGCCATAACATGTCTGGCGAATATGTTGAAAAATAAAATGAATTGAACTTCAGGGTACTTTTTGTAACTAGGATTGCATGGACTTATTGATCACCCCTCGTATGTAGCAGCCCTTATGACCAAAACTTTTTTAAATATCACACATGCTGTACACAAAAATATTTCATTTCTGTTGCAACAATGAATAAGATCATTTCAAAAAGAAGGAAATAACATGATAAAACTTTATAGTATTGCTAATTATAGAAATTGTATCAATAAACAATTTCTTGTCATACAAAGAATCAACATCTTCTACAAAAATATCCAACTTTGCATCAGGAAATCACAAAAAACCAGAAACAATTTTAAAAATTATACCTAGGGTCCGACGAATTCTGGTATCTGAATAGGATTTAAAAAATTAAGAATTGCTAAAAGGGGCCACAAACGCATTTTGACGTTTTAACATCAGGCTCTACGCACTGATAAAAAGATCAGAAAAGACGAAAAAGTGAAAAACCAATTCTAATGTCTTCTGGGAATAGTGAAAAGTTTTTGATCTGTGGGTATAAGTAGTATACCGTGCGTCCCTAGAACCTTATCTTATAGTGTGTGTAGTGTTATAAGATAGGCAGATCTGCTCCCTGGCCCAAAATCAAGGTTGTGCCAGGGAGAAAAAGAGTTGGTGACCTGCACGGACCTACCTGTAAGACTAAGGAGTGCCTGGCGACCACTAGTAAGGCTAGGGGGTCCTGAAAAGTAGGTTCCTCAGCATTTTATCAATTTTTTACAGTAACTGTCGGTTCCGAAACAACTTGTTCCGAAACAAAGGCTATGCAAGTTGCCCAGTCCTAGAGAGTATTGTTGTATTTTGTGGGGGATGCTACTGTAAAGTGTAAAGCTAGTGTAAAGTGTAAAGTAGTGTAAAGCAAGCCTAGGGAAAAAAGTGTTTCCTAATTTTGAACCAATTTTAGAATGTTTATATACATGAATGCATCAGCTTTGAGAGCTCCATTTTTTTACAGTAACAGTTGGTTCCAAAACAACATTGTCAGTGTGTGTGTGTGTGTGTGTGTGTGTGTGTGTGTGTGTGTGTGTGTGTGTGTGTGTGTGTGTGTGTGTGTGGAAAGAATGGAGGTTTCCCACCGCTAATAACCTGCTTGTTTGGCCGTTTAATGCATAATAGACTGAAACATTATGATTATGATAGCCTATAAACAGACACACTTAGGTAGTAATATAGTGCATTGGCGAAGCAGTAGACACAGTAGTAATATTGTGCATCAGTGAAGCAATATTTGCAGCTGGTAATATTGCACATTGGCAGCCTGTTTGGAATTATTAACTAATATTAAGCACATTGGCATAGCATTTTTTGTGATGCAAATTTATCGACGCATTTTGTTGACTAGCGCATTGACAAATAAATCTTTTACAATAGGATTAAAAAGAATAAAATTAATTATCTTGCAGCCCATCAAAATGCCTAAATTTGGAATATCCTTTGAAAAGTTTTTGTAAAGTTTGAAAAATTTTTTGTAGAGTTTGGAAATTTTTTTGTAAAGTTAGGAATTTTTTTTGTGTAGTTTAGAAAATTTTTTGTAAAGTTTGGCAAATTTTTTGCAGAGTTTGGAATTAATTTTGTGTGCTTAAGTATAGGACTTTTGCAGAGCTTGGAAAATTTTTTGCAGGAACTGGAAAATTTTTTGTAGAGTTTGGAAAATTTTTTGTAAAGTTTGGAAATTTTTTGGTATAGTTTGGAAAATTTCTTGTAAAGTTTGGAAAATTCACTATTTAATTTGGCATTGTTTAAGTATAGTTGAGACCATTTTATATGCTATATGCAACTCATGCTTGTGTTTTGCACCTGTAAGAATCATTTTTCCGCTTATAAAGAGCAAAAATGTTACATTTCTAAATTTGTCTACTAACCCAGGAAACAATTCAACTTTGTACATGCATTTCCCATTTACCATCTCATAAAATTCATATAGAATAATACGACACCCTAAATAAGCAGAACCCATAATAAAATCATTTATTAAGTGATTGGAAAAATTTTTTTCAGTGATTTTAATGATTCCAATTGAGGAAATACAGCATAATAAGAACAAAGTTGGGATAAAACTTAAGGCTCATTGCAGCAAAATTTGATATATGTCTTGTGAATTAAGTAGACAGTGTGTATTTTAAAGATTCCAAGAGCAGTGAGCTACTATGAGCATACAATTAAAAACCACTAAAGCTGTTCGAGTTGCATACATATGGAGGTGAAGTTATTGCACCTGAAGGTGACAAGCTAAAGTATAGCTTGAAGGCTGCGTATCCACACCTGGGCGTGGGGGGTTTGGGGGGTATGCACCCCCCAGAAACCAAAATACCCCCCAGAAATCAAAATACCCCCCCCAGAATTCAATTTTTGAAAATTTTTTTCGTTTTTTTCGCAATTTTTGATGCCAATGGATAGTGCTTGATGAGAAACGTCGAAAAATGGTGTTTTTATCGCCATACCACCATTTTTAAGGCCATTTTTCGACCTTCAAAAAATCTTGCACCCCCCCCAGAATTTTCTTGCTGCCCACGTATGTGCGTATCTGCAAGAGTAAACATGAAAAAGATGAAATAATCCAAAAGTACTGAATTTTGAACATTTAACTCCCTAAAATTCAACAAATTTTATGCAGAGTTTAGAAATTGTTTGATCAGAAGATTTTAGGTATGCATGATTCTTTACAATTTCTTATGTAAACACATGATTTTATTGATTAAAATTAAAGAACAAGTGCTTGGGAGTTTTGTCTTATTGGTATAATTGGAAATCGCTTTTAGAATAGTATTAGTTAAATACAATGGAAGAATAAGTGCTACACGAGTTTTAATAGTTTTTGTATGAGTCTATTGAGAGTTATATTTTCTCAACATGCTAACAATATTTTTGATCTAAGTGAACAAATTTTTGTATTTTTTTGGAAATTTTTTGTAAAGTTTAGAAAATTTTTTGTAAAGTTTGGAAACTTTTTTGTAAAGTTAGGAAAATTTTTTGTAAAGTTTGGAAAATTTTTTGCAGAATTTGGAATTAATTTTGTGTGCTTAAGCATTGACTTTTGCAGAGTTTGGAAATTTTTTAGTAAAGTTTGAAATTTTTTTATAAAGTTTGGAAATTTATTTGTAAAGTTTGGAAATTTTTTTGTAAAGTTCGGAAAATTTTGTAATGTTTGGAACATTTTTTGTAAGGTTTGTAATATTTTTTGTGGAAGTTGGAACAAAGCTTGTAAAATATAAAACAAAGCTTGTAAAAGTCATAAGAAAGTTTTATAAATGTTAGGATATCCAAATTCAGCCATTATTACAGGGGTATATCTGCCCATATTGCATCCAAAAATCCTTGTTTTTTATTGCCTAAGTTAATAAGGCAAGTTGTAGAGATAAACATGATATGTATACTGTTAGGCATCTGAACAGAAATTTGTATTTGTGAGGCTGTGCACTTAAAACTTAGCTTGTTAATTGATAATGATCATGATAAAGCTAGGCTAAGCACACTTCAAATGTGCCAGAAATACTCATATTGTATACCCAAAAGAATTTAAATTCCACACTTTATTGTGATAGCGTGTGCTGCACAAGTTAGCTTACTTGTATTAAAACCTGCAACATTAAGTGAGCAATTTAGCAACACAACAAGCATAAGGCTGGTTGCTTTTTGTTTGTGTCGTAAAAAATATCTTTGTACAAGTTTATCTTTATGGCATAGTTTCCCAAGGTCAAATCTTCAGGGAGAGGGATACAGTCCTTATATTTGAGACCACTAATTTAGAGTTTTGGTTATGCAAAATATCATAGTGCAGAAAACCACAATTCTTTCTATCAGTTCTGTTTACTATTCTTATCATTCAAAAATATAAGAATTTTGTTGCTAATATAGACTAATCAGTTCATTTTAACTTCATTCTAGGAATTTTATTGGTAAAAACAGAACTCATGTACTACTTGGTGTGAAAGTCCACTAAAATCATATACAAACTGGCCAGTGCGCCAAATGAGTCAATGAGATGCATGTGTTTCTGAACACTTTAAAGTAAAGAATGTCAATGAGTACATCATAGTGAGTATATTGAGACACAGTATTTTGTTATTTGTTGCATTTTAAGTCAGTACAGATAATGAATGATATACCTTGGTAAGCACTATGCTCCTGCAACCCTGGCTAAAAGGCAGCCCAGCAAATCTCTACTTCCTTTCCTAATGTTTTGTTTCACTGGCCTATTTGTGTACCTATCAGTACCTGACAAAACACTATGCAGCACAGCTTTCTATAGGGGGAATACCCGCTGCCTCATGGGTAAAGACTGTTAGACAATTTTAGCAAAATTTAACGCCAAGTAGTACATGAGTTCTGTTTTTACCCATAAAATTCCTAGAATGAACTTAAAATGAACTGATTAGTCTATATTAGCAACAAAATTCTCATATTTTCGAATGATAAGAATAGTAAACAGAACTGATAGAAAGAATTGAGGTTTTCTGCACTATGAGATTTTGCATACCAAAACTCTAAATTAGTGGTCTCAAATATAAGGACTGTATCCCTTTCCCTGAAGTTTTGACCTTGGGAAACTATGCCATAAAGATAAACTTGTACAAAGATGATATTTTTTACAACACAGACAAAAAGCATACAGCCTTATGCTTGTCGTGTTGCTAAATTGCTCACTTAATGTTGCAGGTTTTAATACAAGTAAGCTAACTCATGCAGCACACGCTATCACAATAAAGTGTGGAATTTAAATAGTTTTAGGTATACAATACGAGTATTTCTGTCACATTTAGTGTGTGCTTAGCCTAGCTTTATCATGATCGTTATCAATTAACAAGCAAAATTTTAAGCGCACAGCCTGCCTTATTAACTTGGGAAATAAAAAACAAGGATTTTTGGATGCAATATGGGCAGATATACCCAGACCTGGGCGTGGGGGTTTGGGGGTATGCACCCCCAGAAACCAAAATACCCCCCCCAGAAATCAAAATACTCCCCCCAGAATTCAATTTTTGAAATTTTTTTTTGTTTTTTTCGCAATTTTTTGATGCCAATGGATAGTGCTTGATGAGAAACATCGAAAAATGGTGTTTTTATTGCCATACCACCATTTTTAAGGCCATTTTTTGACCTTCAAAAAATCTTGCACCCCCCAGAATTTTCTTGCTGCCCACGTATGGATATACCCCTTTAATAATGGCTGAATTTGGATATCTAAAGATTTATAAAACTTTCTTATGACTTTTACAAGCTTTGTTTTAAATTTTACAAGCTTTGTTCTAATTTCCACAAAAATATTACGAACCTTACAAAAAATGTTCCAAACTTTGCAAAAAATTTCCAAACTTTACAAAAAAATTTCCAAACTTTACAAATAAATTTCCGAACTTAACAAAAAAATTTTCAAACTTTACAAATAAATTTCCAAACTCTGCTAAAGTTCTATGCTTAAGCACACAAAATTAATTCCAAACTCTGCAAAAAATTTTCCAAACTTTAAAAAAAATTTTCCAAACTTTACGAAAAAGTTTTCAAACTTTAAAAAATTTTTTCAAACTTTACAAAAAGTTTCCAAAAAATACAAAAATTTGTTCACTTAGATCTAAAATATTGTTAGCATGCTGAGAAAATATAACTCTCAATAGACTCATACAAAAACTATTAAAACTTGTGTAGCACTTATTGTTCCATTGTATTTAACTAATACTATTCTAAAAGCAATTTCCAATTATACCAATAAGACAAAAATCCCAAGCACTTGTTCTTTAATTTTAATAAATAAAATCATGTGTTTACGTAAGAAATTGTAAAGAATCAAGCATACCTTAAATCTTCTAATCAGACAATTTCTAAACTCTGCATAAAATTTGTTGAGTTTTAGGGAGTTAAATGTACAAAATTCAGTACTTTTGGATTATTTCAATTTTTTCATGTTTACTCTTGCAGATACGCAGCCTTCATGCTATACTTTAGCTTGTCACCTTCAGGTGCAATAACTTCACCTCCATATGTATGCAACTCAAACAGCTTTAGTGGTTTTTAATTGTATGCTCAAAGTAGCTCACTGCTCTTGGAATCTTTAAAATACACAGTGTCTACTTAATTCACAAGACATATATCAAATTTTGCTGCAATGAGCCTTAAGTTTTATCCTAACTTTGTTCTTATTATGCTGTATTTCCTCAATTCAAATCACTGAAATCACTGAAAAAATTTTTCTCAATCACTTAATAAATGATTAGGGTATCGTATTATTCTATATAAATTTTATGAGATGGTAAATGGGAAATGCATGTATGAAGTTGAATTGTTTCCTGGTTAGTATACAAATTTAGAAATGTAACATTTTTGCTCTTTACAAGCGAAAAATGATTCTTACAGGTGCAAAACACAAGCATCAGTTGTATATAGCATATAAAATGGTCTCAACAATACTTAAACAATGCCAAATCGAATAGTGAATTTTCCAAACTTTACAATAAATTTTCCAAACTATACCAAAAAATTTCAAAACTTTACAAAAAATTTTCCAAACTACAAAAAAATTTTCCAGACTCTGCAAAACATTTTCCATACTTTGCAAAAGTCCTATGCTTAAGCACGCAAAATTAATTCCAAACACTGCAAAAAATTTTCCAAAATTACAAAGAATTTTCCAAACTTTACAAAAAAATTTCCAAACTCTACAAAAAATTTTTCAAACTTTACAAAAACTTTACAGAGGATATTCCAAATTTAGGCATTTTGATGGGCTGCGAGACAATTAATTTTACTCTTTTTAATCCTATTGTAAAAGATTGATTTGTCAATGCGCTAGTCAACAAAATGCATTAATAAATTTGTATCACAAAAAATGCTATGCCAATGTGCTTAATATTAGTTGATAATTTTAAATAGGCTGCCAATGCGCAATATTACCAGCTGCAAAAATTGCTTCGCTGATACACAATATTACTACTGCGTCAACTGCTTCGCCAATGCACTATATTACTACCTAAGTGTGTCTGTTTATAGGCTATCATAATCATAATGTTTCAGTCTATTATGCATTAAACGGCCAAACAAGCAGGTTATTAGCGGTGGGAAACCTCCATTTTTTACACACACACACACACACACACACACACACACACACACACACACACACACACTGACAATGTTGTTTCGGAAGAAGTTGTTTTGGAACCAACTGTTACCGTGAAAAAATGTAGCTCTCAAAGCTGATGCATTCATGTATATAAACATTCCAAAATTGTTTCAAAATTAGGAAGAACTTTTTTCCCTACGCTTGCTTTACACTACTTTACACTTTACACTAGCTTTACACTTTACACTAGCAACCCTTTACAAAATACAACAATACTCTCTAGGACTGGGCAACTTAGATTGCCTTTGTTTTGGAAAAAGTTGTTTCGGAACCAACCGTTACTGTAAAAAATTGATAAAATGCAGAGAAACTCCCTTTTCAGGATTTTTTCAGAACTTTTCAGAACTCACTAGCCTCACTAGTGGTCACCAGGCATTCCTTAGGCTTACAGGTAGGTCCGGGCAGGTCACCAACTCTTTTGCTCCCTGGCGCAACCTCGATTTTGGGCCAGGGAGCAGATCTGCCTATCTTATAACACTACACACGCTATAAGATAAGGTTCTAGGGACGCATGATATACTATACATACATTAATCACCTAATGCTCTTGTACAACTTTTTTTGGGGGGCGGCTGGGTTTTGCGATAGCCCAAACATAATTCCTGCAAATTTTGCTAAATTGAGTTTTAGAGGATAAATTGCTAAAATTTTTGCACAATCACTAATTTTTTATTTTCACTACCAAAACCTACAGATGTAACAAAAAATGCATCAGACAAGAAAAATTTTGTATCATTACCTAAAATTGCTTCTGAACACATCAAATATATTAAATGAAAAACAGCTTCTTTGTAGTTGAAAGTGTATATAGAAATAAGATTCAACTCACAAGCACATAGTGACTATGGAATTGTGAATTTCAGGGCGATAAGTTTATTAATATGTACTATTCCAAGTAAAGGAAAGATCTATATCCAGTTTTGAAAAGCTTTTTGTTATTCCTACTAGTATAAGATATTCTTGTCGACCTGAGTTAAAAACAAATAATAAAAAACAACAATAGCTGATTTAAGTATACAGGATGCAAAAAGTATCTTGTTTTGGGCTGAAATTGTGGGACAATCTTTGACGTTTCACTTCCTCAGAGGAGGCGTTGATTCCAAATTTAAGTCATGTTGTGGTACTTGGCAATTTTGAAGGATGGGGTAAATTGGCTGCAAATGGAAAAAACACTTAAAAACAGCTAAAAAAGCAAGATTTTTAGCCAAAAAATGGGTTAGAAATGTTTAGATTTGGGAAGGGGCGGAGGGCGCCTGATTTTGGGTGGGAGAACAGCCTCATACATGTATGCATGAAGCAGCATATACGACAACTGTAAAACAATATGAGTGCCTCAAAGTGGAAAAACAGCGGACCAAGTAGGCTTGCAACAGATTGTTTCTGGCTTCTAAAGTTCCAAATTTCCTATGCCCCTTGTCAGGATCTCCTCAACCCCCCCTGAGTCGCAACTTTCAGAGAAAAATTGTTGGAAACATCGTACTTTAATTGTTTTATCAATATTGTAGACCAAAAGTGCCAATTTTCCATTGTCTTACGCTGCGCCAAACATTCATTTTGGACCACATTTTGTTGAATATTAATGAATTTTCTAATGTATTTATCACCTGGAAAGAAAGAGCATTGTTAGAAATTCCAAAAAAGACTAATGTTTACTCAGACGTGACCACACCTGGGCGTGGGGGTTTGGGGGGGGTATGCACCCCCCCAGAAACCAAATACCCCCCCCCCAGAAATCAAAATACCCCCCCAGAATTCAATTTTTATAAATTTTTTTCGTTTTTTTCGCAATTTTTTGATGCCAATGGATAGTGCTTGTTGAGAAACGTCGAAAAATGGTGTTTTTATCGCCATACCACCGTTTTTAAGGCCATTTTTTGACCTTCAAAAAATCTTGCACCCCCCCAGAATTTTCTTGCTGCCCACGTATGGACGTGACGCCAGAAAAAGCACTTTAGGAAACTCTTTCAGCCCCCACCCAAGAATTCTCATGTTTTGTTTGTGTGGTATGAAGAGCTCAATCATACTTTGAAATCTAGTAATAGATGCTCTGCCATTATGCATTACTAATAAGCAAATATTCTAAGGATAACTGCATCCGCAAATTATATCATGTTGAATATAATTCCAATGCTTGTCAAATAGCAAAATTTGTCCAACAACAACTAAAAATATCAATATTACTGAAATATGAATTGTATTTTTACACAATATTCAGCACAATAGACTACTTACCCAGGCCCGGCCTTAGATAGTTGGAGGCCCTGGGCCAAAAGCAAAAATGGTGGCCCCCAAAAATTTATTGGTCACTTTTAGTAACATTATTCAAAATAACAAGATTTCACTCCTACACATTATGGTAAGCAATTTCTTTATTTTTACATAATGTTTTCAATCAAAAACTACATAAAAGCAATTTTACGAGATTCAATATTTGAAAATTCTTGTTATCATTTCAGAATAGTCCAATGAAGAAGCTGTATCTCTTTCAATTAACATTAAGGCTAAGCTATTCAAGCATTCTTGCATCATTTTTTATGTTTAATATTTTTGTTGACTGAATGTTAAGTATATGCTGAAAATAATAGCGTTCTCTGTTGTCTAATAATAAATTTTTGCATAAACTTTAAAAAAAATTTAACTCAGGTAGTGGCCCCTATCAGGGTGATGGCCCTGGGCCATGGCCCAGTTGGCCCAGCCCTAAGGATGGCCCTGATTTACCTTTGAGCATTTCACATTTTTATTCCTACAAATTTAACATAAATATACCTAGTTATTTTTCACTTGTCCTCTTCCATCAAACAGGTTTTTATTAACGTTGTGAAAAAGTGAGTCCCTGGTTATTTCTACAGCAGGGGTTACTGATCATATTTGTGGCCAAAAACGCTCAAAAATGGTCAAAAACGCAAGTATTTGCCAGGGGACAAAAACTCTGAGGTTTGGAGATGGGGAACAACTTACTTTGCATGGGTGTCACAGATGGATGTTAGGGGTGGTTTGCACCAGACACGTACAGCATGGGAATTCTGGGGGGGTGAAATTATAAAGTGCCTTTTTGGGCCCAAAAATGGTAGAGACGCGTCAAACAAACATAGTTCTGGACAATGCTCTACCTTTCTAGAGCTTAAAAACACAAAAAATTCGAAAAAAATAAAGAAGTCGGACAAATTGAATAAAATATGGTCAAAGCATGAGTATAATGGCGCAAAGTGCAAAGAATTTAGCACTTTCAAGCAGACAGATGGCTAAAACCACTTAAAAAAGCACGTTTTCTACGAATTTCCAGGAAATTTTTCAGAACATTCAAAAAATCGCAAATTCTAAGGGGAATGAAAAAATTCCTAAAGTGTGAAAATTTTTCTGAGGGTGAAAACTCCCCCCTCAAGATCATGTATGGCTTACACCCCTAGAATATTGGTGCGCGAGATCAAACTTTCAGGGAGAAGTGAAAATCAAACACTTGGAGATAGCTATGAGAAAGTGCTTGGTAAAAACGATTCGACGGCATAAAAAAGTATTATCACTTTGAGATAATTGTTTTCGAGCATTGGTGGCAAATCCCTTCTTTTGAGTTCACAAACATAGTTATTCAAGCATCTTAAAGTAAAAATAGCTATTTAGCCTTTTTGAAGTCAGAAAAGTAGCAACAAATCCTCCTGAAACTCAGAGAAACACAACCAGATAGAATTCCAGAATTCACACAGTATGTTTTTCAGTCCAACAGGGCTATACCTAGCTAGTTTTCCGATGCTCAAAAAGGCTACATAGCAGTGTATTTTCGGTCAAAGTGACTGTATAGCTATGAGTTTTTTAAAGCCCAGGGAGAATAATTCCCATACTTGCACAGAATGGAAATTCTGGGGTTTGAAATAATGAAGTGCCTTTTTTTGGTCCAAAAATAGTAGGCACACGTCAAAAACATTGTTTTTAGTGTTTCTGATGATCTTTATAGAGCATAAAAAACAATTCTAGAAGTGTTAAAAACAAGTCACTAGAGCTCAATTTTCTGCTTAGTACCCGAATTTATGATCTGATCTTAATCACTGAGAGTCGGTTGGAGCCCAACATAACTGATTCAATTATCTTTCAAAACTCGAAATACTGTATTTTCCGTTGTGACCAAAAGGTGCCCGAAAAGGGGGCAGAGTTTGCTGCCTCAAGAAGAAGTTGTTGAGCACCGTAAGTTTAAGTTATCCAGACAAATTTTGTGATTGTGAATGTTTAGTTATTGACTTACTTACGGAAACCTCAAAAATTCGAATGGTGTTATCTTATAGGCCACCAGGTATGCTACTGTTACTGAAAACTTGTGTGACTTTCTACTTTAATGTATGGCCCAAAATTCACCAATGACAATAATAGGTGATTTCAACTTTCCCAACATTTATTAATTTTCTAATGAAATTCCGACTGATAAAAGCTCTTTGTTGTTTTGGAATACTCTTATATCAAATGGATTTATTCAGCATGTAAATCAGCCTACCAGATTAGATAACACTTTAGATCTTGTTTTTTCTAACGCTGAAATTTGTTTTGACATAAATGTTTTGCCATCTTTAACTTTTTCTTGTGAACATTATCAGGTAAGCTTTTCTGTCATTGCTGATTGAAGCAGAAAAAAAATAAAAACAAAATTACGGAATTCTTCACTTGGGAAATATCTTGATTTTTCGGCTTATTTGGATTCAATTTCATGACTTTTATAGTAAATACCTTGCTGTTATTAATCTTGGTGTCTCTAAATTCATATCTTTCAGGAAGATTGGAGCTAAATTGTACCCAACTGAAATCAGAAAACTACAAAATAAAAAACTAAGGCTTTGGCATAAATATAAAACATCTAAAACTGATATTCTAAAAGCAAAATACGAACTGGTTTGTAAAGAAATATCTTCAGCTATTTTGGCTTTTGAATTTAAGTGCGGAAATAAATTAGTTGAAAAGGGAAATTTGAAACAGTTTTATAATTTTGTTGGTAAACGTTTGAAAAGTGCTAAAACCATGCCACTGCTAAAAAAGGAAAATGGCGAGCTAGTTTCGAAAGAATGTAAGAAAGTTACTTTACTGAATACTTTTTTCTGTTCAGTTTTTACTCTGGATGATGTAAGCTTAACCTTACTTGACCTTGATTTAAAGAATTTGCCTGGTTTGGAAAATATCATACTTGCTGATAAAGCTGTAGCTAAAGCCATTTCCAACTTAAATTGTTGTAGTTCCTTTGGTCCAGACGGATTACCTAGTATTTTGTATAAAAATTTGAAAGTCTCGCTTTTGTTACCGCTTAAAAGATCTTTTCCATTTCCTTTTTAACTGGTAAACTTCCAAAAATCTGGAAAACAGCTCACATCATCCCCATTTTCAAAAGGGTGATCCTTCCATAACTTATAATTATAGGCCTATTTTGTTAACGTGTGTGAGTTGCAGAATTTTAGAGAAAATATTTTAAGATAATATCTTAACATACATTCAAATAAACAAAATTTTTTCATCTATTCAGTTCGGATTTTTGCCTAAAAAATCGTGTGAAGCCTAACTATCAATGTACATGAACAAAATTATATGCCACATTGATTCTAAAAGTCCGGTTGATGCTATATATTTAGACTTCTGCAAAGCTTTTGATTCTGTCTCAAATAATAAACTCCTTCACAAACTTTCACTTTATGGACTAAAAGGACAATTATTTCTGTGGATTACAGATTTTTTACATGGTCGAACTCAGCAGGTAAAAATTGGTGATTCTTTTTCTGAGCTCACTGATGTTACTAATGGAGTTCCACAGGGTAGCGTTCTTAGTACTCTTTCGTTTCTTTTTTACATAAATGATATCACTTTTCTGAACAAAAATGAAAAAATTGAAAATGTACCTATTTGCAGATGATGTAAAAATGTTTTCCGTAACAGAACAAGCAGGTTTGTTGAACAATTTGTTACTGAATATTCATGAGTGGTCTGAAAAGTGGTAATTACCCTTATCTTTGGCTAAGTGCTCCGTTTTGCATTTTGGTCATAAAAATCTCAGGCAAAAACATTCAATTGGAATGGAGGATATTTTGGAAAACAACAAAATAAAAGATTTAGGTATTCTTTTGAAAAAATATATGGATTTTTTGCCGCACATTGCACATATAGTTAAAAGTTCATATTTTAGGATGTCATTGATTTTTCGAGCATTTAAGGCTAAAGATGCTGAACTGCTAGTTATGGCTTATAAAATGTATATCCGACCTTTACTAGAATATTGCACGGTCATTTGGTCACCACACAAAAAGCAAGATGTGAAAAGTATTGAGAGAGTGCAAAGATATTTACTAGAAGGGTCTTAAATTCTCCCAGCTTGAGCTATGGTGAACAATTAGATTTTCTTAAATTAGACTCACTTCAGTTACGTTGAGTCCGTCATGATCTATCAATGGCCTATAAAATTTACCATGGTCTTATAGACATCAATTTTAACGAGTTGTTCATGGTGTGTAATGGAATCACTCAATCAGTTAACTCGGTAAAGCTAAAAATACCTAAATCTTGCTTAAATTTGAAAATGTATTGTTTTGCAAATAGACTCCCTCCTCTTTGGAATAATTTGCCGGAAGAAGTTGTAAATGCCCAAACTTCCCCTCCTTCAGCAGTCTTTTAGAGAAAATTAGTTTTACCTTAGACTATAAGTAAGTGCAAACCGCCTTTATAGTCCTTGTGCAGGTTTTTGATAATATATTTCATTGCATTGACGACATTTCAGTGTATTTACTCTGATTCTTTCTTTTTTTTAATTTGACCAAATTTGTGCAGGTTTTTGATAATATATTTCATTGCATTGACAACATTTCAGTGTATTTACTCTGATTCTTTCTTTTTTAAATTCGACCAAATTCGTATTGTTTCAATTCCGTCTCTGTCACAATAAAGTATTTCTTTCTTTCTTTGTTATAAAGGTTTGATTCAAAAAAAGTCGGATGAACAGAATATAATCAAAACATGAGTATAATGGCGAGAACTTTTTAAAAATTGCTGATTCTGGGAGGAGGGATGAAAAAATTTTGGGAGGGGGGGTGTCAAAATCTTTTCTGGGTTAGAGACAAAAACCTCCCAATCCCCCAAGATCTTATATGGTATTACCCTCTCTCACCACTCCCCATGTTTATGTTGCCCCAAGCCCCTCCCTCGCAAAAATTTTTCACTCCCCACAAATTGGTGATTTTTCAAGTTTCCAAAATTTCCGTAAAAATTTGTAGAAAAAGAGTGTCAAACTTTAGGCGCTTTGCGCCAAATACCAATGTTGTGACCTATATGTATATTGCTCGATTTTCTTGTGTTTTTTTGATTCTTTCCAAATTTTTTAGTGTTATTTATGTTCAATAAAGATAGAGCATAGTCCAACACACCAAAAAACAATGTTTTTTTAAGCAGATCCACAATTTTTAATCTAAAAAACGCACTTTGAAATCCCCCAGAATTCCCATGCTGTGCATGTCTGCCAGTAGTAATGGCTGGCAGCCTGACCCCAACACTTTAGAATAGCCTATGTTATAACATAGGTGATGATGTAAAAATCTGCTACCTGAGGTAAGCTGAGGGAGCAACGTTGAAGTTTAGGCACAGGCAGCAGGCAGCAAGGTGCGTATGCACGTGTGTTGAATAAAATGCGTGCATGGCATGAGTGAAGCGGGCATTGACTAATGATTGAATAAAAGGGGGTTCAAATCCGCCAGTGCACAATTTCTTTTTTTATAAACCAAACAGCATATTAAATTGTTAGCATTACTGATAGAGTTAAACAGTTTAAAATTTCATTAGACATAATACTCAAATCTTCTTTATGCCATTGTTTTCTAGGCACTTCCCTTCTACTTTCATACCATTAAAAATTTTTGTCAAATTTTAAACAGTTCTTACCAAAAGGGTTCAACTTTATCAATTCTAAAATTGGAAACTCTTGCATTGAATTTTTCCAATTAATTACACAAAAATTGCAACTATCTTTGAGAAAAACTGATCGCATGTTTCTTGAGACATTTTCAAACGTTTTTAGTCCTCTACAGAATGCTTTGGACTAGTTTTTGGTATATACAGTCCTCTGCACTTATTGTGTGTAAAATAAATTAGTAGATTCGTTTTTGATTATGAGGATATATGTGTTTTAGTAGTATTTATAGGTGTCTAAAATGTAGTTTTATAATGGTTTTTCCAAACTCAAATGGAACAAGTTCATCTTGATCGCTTTTAACATTAATTTTGATGGTATTGAACTCTTTTTTCAGGTTTGGGATATAATGAGGGCTAATAAATGAGTGATTTACAGTATCTGTATAATTTCCTTCAATGCTAACAACCTGCAATAAAGGTGCAAGCACATTACCTACAATTTGAGGTGCGACTATATCCCAATATATGAAAAAATTATGCATTCCACCTAGCATGTCAGGAGAATGTTGGGCAGTTATAGATACATTGTTATTCTTGTGTATGTGATTGAAAGTTAAAAGCTGTCTTTCTAAAAGACCTAGCATATAAGTCAAATGTTTTGATAGCTTTATGTTCTGAACATGCTCTGTATTTAGTGTGAGATTACAAAATTTCCTATTCTCATCATAGTTAAAGCTAATGTGTGGAGTATAGTCATAGTTTCCTTTCAAACCTGCTGTTTTTATAGCAGTGTTTATTGTATCTACAAGATCGGAAATCTACTGATACCTAGCTAGAGGAATGAGCATCTTAAATCTCAACTTATTTTTAATATCAAAAAATTGTAGCTTACTTTGTCTGCTATTCTCATTGTGCCACATATTTGCACAAATGATTTCAGCCAGTCCAACTTCCTATTCACCATTTAGCGTAATTTGCCTGGGCAGCCTAGTTATTAAGCTGGAGGCAGTGTTGGACAAGTCGGAAGTACTTGGTAGTATGAGGTAGAATTGTTTAGAATCCATGTTTATAACTTAAACTGATCAAAGTATTTATGAATTTTTTCATTCTGCATAGATAATATAATACTTTTGAAAGAAACGCCTTGACAGCGACAAAATAGAATGTAAATACACATATGCCCACATGTTGTTTTGAAAAATCCCTGTACCTGCATATTATTGTATGTATAAGCAAATGCATTTTCTCTAATATAGTATCTGACATGCTTAAGGGGTTTTCGCCCACAAATGTCAAAATATTTGCAATGTCCCATATTGTCAAAATATAATGCATGCAACCCAGTGTGAGCCAGGTTCATGGCTAGAGTCTAAATTTACTACAATAGCTGCAGGGTAATTTTTTATTGGCGGCAAAAGATCTGGTGGGAAAACTCCCAAAATGTATCATTTTGTATATTGACTTTCAGTATTTTAAATATTTCAATGGTGTTCATGTTTAGGCGTTGTAATCATGAAAGGTGTTTCTATTTTTATCAATCATTAATAAATTATCAAATTCTGCATATATAATGATTTCAACTCCTGAATCAGTTAATTTTTCACTAAACTTAATGGCGTTAAGTCAGAAACAAAGAAACAATGACTGGTTTTAAACTAATCTCTGCTAATCAAATTACCTTCACACCCAATATCTAATGCCTCAAACATCTGATTTTAAGCTTGTAAGTACCTATCCTTCTTAAATGAAATATCCAGTGGATGTGCAGGAAAAGTGTGACCTCCACATGTTACTCTCACGTCATATATGCTAAACGGTTTGGAATTGAATGGTGATTTTGAAGGGCTACCTCTGTATGCGCTTCCATCAACACATGCAAAAACCACACATCTAGGTGATTGCTCAGTGAATAACCTAAAATTAGGTGTTTCTCTTGCAGGATTCCCAACATGTAAGTTGGTCATTGCTACTCCTCTAATTGGGTATTTTGTTGTATATTGCAACATTGTTTGTTCTAGAGCTGATTGATGCTGTCTAAGACTTCTACTGTCCTAATAAAGAACTTCATGTGAAAAATCTGTAGGTCAATCTTAATATCTTCAAAACACTGCAAAATAAATGCATTACTGTCTCTGTGTAGTTCTAGGCGGAAGTCTGTGAAATTGAGCAGATATCTGTCTTAAAGACTGTCAATATGTAATGGTGCTGATACCTCTACAATGTGTTCATCCTTAAACATTGCTGCACACTTCTTAAAAGTTTCATGCTCTTTACTGTCAACATTGGAAACCCCTTCATTGAAATAAAGAGCCAATTGGAGATGTGAATTTTTCGCATAATATCCCTAATTTAGCTCTGTTTCAAAATATGATCTACATGCAGATTTGTCTTAACTATCAAAGACAAGCTGCCCACCAAGAAAGCATTTTACTTGCTTAAAGATAGTCTATCCAATAAGATTGATTGGTGCATAGTCAGGTGCAACAGCTCCTGCGGCAATGCTGCTTTTTAATTTTAAACATCATAGGAATGTAATTTTTGCTCAATTGTAAGTAATGCGGATCAGGCGGTTACTTATTGGATGCATGGGCTGAATTTCATCCCAAAACCCCTTTTTTATAGCTATATGTGTTGGGGGGACTGTGAACAATTCTAGTTCACTTTTTGTGCTTGGTAGTGATTTTGTGTCTATTAGTGCCATTGTGATTGATGAATTTAGAAAAAACGTCATTTGTTGGAGTATTTATAGACTATGGTTGGGTCCCTAAACCCTCGCCCTGCTGTTGAAGGGCTCTAAAGGCTTTTTCAAAAAGCTGTGCTGCTTTGTGTTTTGAATGCCCTTTAGTTGCCTTGAAAAGTGGTTTTCCTTGGGCAACATCTGAAGTAAAATTTGCTACTGCCACTAGGGCATGATTACCATACGCGGGCAGCAAGAAAATTCTGGGGGGTGCAAGATTTTTTTGAAGGTCAAAAAATGGCCTTAAAAATGGTGGTAGGGTGATAAAAACACCATTTTTCGACGTTTCTCATCAAGCACTATCCATTGGCATCAAAAAATTGCGAAAAAACCGAAAAAAATTTTTAAAAATTGAATTCTGGGGGGGGTATTTTGATTTCTGGGGGTGGTATTTTGGTTTCTGGGGGGGTGCATACCCCCCAAACCCCCCCCACGCCCAGGTGTGATGATTACCAACGCTTTTACCTATAGATCTTAGAACAGGGACGGCCATTCTGAGAAGAGACTTGAAAAAACTTCCAAGAACAACACCTCACATGCATTTTTATTGATTATTAATGAAAAAAGATCTTTAACATAGTATGTATAGACTTTCAACCAATCAAAATTTGCATTGCTCCGTGCATCTACAAAGATTTCTTTTCCTGCTTTATTACCAATACTTTCAATTGCTATATTTGTTTGATTAAGTGCTTTCATTGGCTCTTTTGTACCAGGAAGTTTACCAATAGTTTTTTGCCCTCAAGCCAAATCATGTACTAAATCTACAATATTTGAGTCATAAATTTTCCGACCATTAATAACCAGCTCGCCATTTTGTTCTATTTTAATATATGGGCCAGTTTGAATATAGTGTAAAAGTGTTTTAGCTGCTTGATGTTTAGCTTGTGGTATTCCTGCTAGTATTTCATCATCAGATGTGCTTTCTTAAATAACGTCAATTGTGTAAGGTTGGTGCTTCTTTTCCTGCAATCTCTGATGCCTAGCAAGCAACTGGTCATACTTTGCAAGCTTTATTTCAGGGGAAATACTGTTATTATTTAATATTTTCTGCATTTCAAGATCTAATGAATTCAATAAGACATCAACAGTTTTACAGGGTTCTGCTATATCAGCTGGTAGTGAAATCATTTTTTCTGTATATTTCATTATTTCTTGCTTGTAATTGTGTCTGCTATTAGACTACCTACAATAGACAGTATAGGAGTAAGTAAAAAGGTAAGAAACCACTGTTTTATATGAGAATATCCTTCTTGTCTCTTATTACTGCCGGCTTATTGCCTGCCAAAAACCTAATTTGATTTTGATATCTTCGCAGTCTTCTAATATCTTTTTCTAGAAATAGGGATATTACCGTTTAAAAAATTCTGTACACAGTCACAAAGACAAAGAATTTGGTCTCTGCTTGCTGTATTTATAAGCACATCTCTCAATTTTTTCTTGCATTACACAAAAGATGTAAACAAGTGATATTTTGTTTTAATCATTCTGGAGCACACCTGGGCGTGGGGGTATTGAGAGTATGCACCCCCCAGAAACCAAAATACCCCCCCCCTCAGAAATCAAAATACCCCCCATAGAATCAATTTTTGAAAATTTTTTTTTGCTTTTTTCTGCAATTTTTTGATGCCAATGGATAGTGCTTGATGAGGAACGTCGAAAATGGTGTTTTTATCACCATACCACCATTTTTAAGGCAATTTTTTGACCTTCAAAAAAATCTTGCACCCCCCAGAAATTTCTTGCTGCCCACGTATGTTCTGGAGCCATTTTTGTTGGTATCACTCCTTGTGAGCATGGGTATTTATAGCTTTTTGTATATACACAGTGGGGTTTCTATTAAAAATATCAGTTTTAATCAAAGTGTATCCTTTGCATTTTGCGTGAGATCAATCAAAATATAACCATAGGGTTTAGAAGTAGCATCAGAATATGCTTCTAGAAAGTATTTAGGATTAGTAGGATAAAGCTGATTATATATATATATATATATATATATATATATATATATATATATATATATATATATATATATATATATATATATATATATATATATATATATATATATATATATATATATATATATATACTAGCAAGAAAAAATGCTCCAATGGAACAAAAAAAGGTAGAATATACTTGGAACAAAGAATTGTCAAGGACGTAAAAGGAGGGGACTAGAAAAAGCTCCTATCTACAAATGTCACAAAATTTGCTAAAACTCAGAAATTTCCTAAACAAAGAAAAAATGAAAGTAAGTAAATCAAAGAAAAACCTACCTGTACCTTAAACTGTAAGATCTACTAAAAATCAGACTTTTTCTAAGCAACGCAAAAATAGAAGTATATTCTGCGGCCTGCAGAAGAAAGCAGCATCCTGTCGAACAAAGATAAAACATTGGGCCAGATAACTGAACCACTCACTCTGCAAAAGCAGATATCGCCATAGCTGAGCAACTCCATGTTGCAATATTTTTCTGGGTCAAAAAATAGTAATTATGGTATGTTGGAAAAACGGCAATTTTTGACGTTTCTGATTGAACACTGGTGCATACTCCTAACCTCCCATGCCTAATGGTTAACAGCTTACATGGGCAGGAATGAAATCCGGGTGGTCTGGTGGGATTAAACGCCAGAAGAGTACTGAATGGACGCATGCATTATATAGAAATCACAGTCTTTTGTTGCGGTATCGCAAATAATCATAGGATATAACTTTTTGTAATATTTATCTAGCCACAATATTGAATAAATTAACGTTGCAAGTGATTAGCAAAAATGCAGATTTGAGATTTATTTTATAAGCTTTATATTAAGCATTGGACACCATACCTTGACGTAGATGGTTTGGGGAGTATGCGCCCCAAGGCAAAATACCCAACAAGAAAGTGCAAATACCCAACAATACCTCCAGAATTCAATTTTTTAAATCTTTCTGATCTTTTTGGCTTTTTTGGTAGGTGCCAATAGATAGAGCTCGACAAGAAACATTCAAAAATGTGTTTTCTTTGCCATAGCACTATTTTTAGGGTCAATATTCCAATTTGAAGCCACCCTCAGAATTTCGGAACTGCCCACTGTATGGTGGACAATATGAGGAGGTTCACTTATTTTTTTCAGAGGCTGCAGAACATACTTCAATTTTTGCGTTGCTTAGAAAAAGTCTGATTTTTAGTAGATCTTGCAGTTTTAGGCACAGGTAGCTTTTTTCTTTGATTTACTTACTTTAATTTCTTCTTTGTTTAGGAAATTTCTGAGTTTTAGCAAATTTTGTGATATTTGTAGTATTAGTAGATATTTTTTAGTAGATATTAGTAGATATTTTTCTAGTCCCCTCCTTTTACGTCTTTGACAATTCTTTGTTCCAAGTATATTCTACCTTTTTTTGTTCCATTGGAGCATTTTTTCTTGCTAGTACCCAACTTTTTGTTAGCAAAAAATATTAGTTATTCCCACACATGGGCGTGGGGGGTTTGGGGGTATACACCCCCAGAAGTTGAAATACCCCCCTCAGAAATCAAAATACCCCCCCCCAGAAAATTTTTTTTGTTTTTTTAGCAATTTTTTGATGCCATTGGATAGAGCTTGATGAGAAACGTCGAGAAAATGGTGTTTTTTTGCCATACGACCACTTTTTAAGACCATTTTTTGACCTTTTAAAAATTTTTTCACCCCCCCCAGAAATTGTTTCACCCCCCCCCCAAAAAAAAATTTTGGTGCTGCCCACCTATGGTTATTCCTATCTTTGTCAGTGTTGTAGCAAATGTCATTAGGTACTGCTTCCATCTTAGCAATTTATTCTTGCATTCGCATTCGCTCAACTCACTACCCACATTAACACTACGTACAGTAATTGGGCTTATTCATCAAGTCAAAGAACGACAAATCAATTACCTGCGGATCAAAAGCATTTATGATAAATTTACACATGTATGATAACGTAACCAACACTTATAACAATTTCTAAAGAAAACCATTATGAATGCAGAGCAACATGCATGAATAACAATTTTTTAATCACTGTACTCAAAAAACTGAAGTGACTTTAGCTAAAGCAACAATCATAATATTGTACTTAACAATTAGATGACACATGAATGTTTACTTTTCAAAACTATATTACTGTAGGCAATTTTTCAATCACTTCTGTGGTCACTTGATAATGAGCTGAAAATTGATTTTCATGCACAGAATAACATGATATACATAAGACTGTAGCATCAACAGTAAGCCAAAACCTATATTCTAATCGTTATAAGACCACTTTTTGAAAAGCGTCATTGTAAACAAATGCGCCCAACTGGCATCTCACACTTGATTTATTGTTTTTTTGAATTTGAGAAAAATTTTATGTTTTTGCAAGGCTCTAGGTCAAAAGTTCATATGCAGTGTTTACTTACATACACAGAATGCACAGAAGATTTTAGTTGGATTCGTAAATCTGATATTACGCGGATATTACAATCAACATTTATAAAGACATCAAGTCTCAACAATGGTCTGATGACAAATTAACATTAGGTGTTAAATAGTTTACACCACTGTTGTGTAAAAAAAATGTGTCTAACTAACTTCTCACACTTGATTCCTTAAACATTTCTAGTCATAAGGAAAAAATTAGGTTTCCCGCAAGGCTCTAAAACGAAGATTAATATGTAGTGTAAACAATATGTTAACACCTAGTGTAAAAAAGATTTTAGTAAGAATCATAATTATAATATTGCTTCGATATTACGACCAACTTTTATGAAAATAGTAAGTCAGCATAATGTCGTAAGGATTAATTAACATTGGTTTAAACCACATTACTGAACTGTTGAGTGTAAACATACCTGCCAAAATTGCATATTGAATTTGGTTTCAGGTTCATTTACAGACTTGAGAATCATGTCCCTGACTCATAAGCGGAGAAGCTGGCAGAAAGAAACAAGACAGAAACCTGTTTAAAGCACCCCACTTTACACTCGCTTAATATTAGTTTAGACATGCGCAATTTGCTATGACATACACCCCATCTAAGGAACTTTATTTCTATTCTATTGGACCTATCCTGACTTCTGAAAGGAGAAAGTAGCGAACAAAACCCAAACAAAGACATATTTTCCATCATTCAGAACATTGTAAACTTTAAAAATCTGTACCATATTCCCCATTGAGTGTAAAGAAATTCGGTTTGGTACAGTTTGTAGCTTTTGAGTCGTAGTACGTTTCTATGTGCAAAAATTCTGTTGCAAAAATTATTTGATATGATTTACCATTCAAAATTGGGGAAAAAACGTGTTTTTTTGCCCATTTTTCAAGTCTGATTTCGAACTTTACACCACCATAAACAACTAAATATTGCGTTTTTTTAAATGCGGTTTGCTGCAATGTGTAGCCCCTGAGAGGCACTTTATTACTGCTGTGTTCAATTAACCCTGACTCATGAGCAGAAAAATTTGGCAGAGAACTTGTAGTTAAAATCCGTTTTTTTACACCATCCACTAGAGTGTAAACTTTAGACCCCAGGATCTAACTCACCATAGAGCGTAGAAGACTTTGCTTATATGCAGAATGTATCCCTTGATCCGCTCTACATTTCTGTCAGAAAACATTTTAAAAAACTCATAACCGGAGTTAGTATCAGACATAAGCAGGTTGAAAACTCAACCAATTAGTGCTTTTTCACCCCCAGATTTTCGCACTCTTTACACTGCCATTCAAGAACTAATGGGAATTTCGAAAAATAAAAAAATGGTGTTCTGGAGAATTTAATTCTCTATAATCCTATGCTGTTTAGTTGTTCGAATCATCAATACTCAGTTGTCCATATGCCGCAGTAAAAAGGTCCCAAAAATGTGTCCTATGTTATAACGTTACACAAAAACTTTACACCTTCTTTACACAGCCAGTTTTGAGTTTTAAGAAAAACAAAAAAACACGGGCAGCGAATTTTTTTATTATCTTCCTTTTAAAAAAACCGCACCTTCCAGAAGTGTCCTGTTATAGCTGTAGGGGGTGCTCAGGTGTTAGGGGTACCCAAGTATATTATTGATGCGCTATCGGCGCTGCCTATGATATTCAAATATATTTGCAAAAATCAGGTTTTATTGGGAGCAAATACAAGATTATCCCACCCAAACTGACCCAAAATCTGATTTTAATTTATCAATTCTACCTTCAGAAGGTGAAATGGTTCAAAAACTGGACAAAATTGCGAGTTTGATAAAAGAAAGCGGTTTTTGTTGCTCAATTTGTTGGAATAACAATCATCCAACATACAGATGCCACTATTTCATTCAAAATAATCCGGCCGACCAAAATGGTAATTACCATAGCCTTAGTGGTAATAGTAATAATAATCATTATTATAATTGCAATAATAATGCTATCAATAGAAACCTGAATTGTAATATGAACAATTATCAAGGAAGTACAAATTTAAGAAATAACGGGCAGTCATGAGTCATGATAAATAATCATAATAGTTCTGCTTGTTTTAATTATCAAATAATGCGAGACAAAATTTGTATAACACAAGTAGTAGAAACAATGGGTCGAGCCGGGCCTTATTCAAGGACAGAAATCCCATGAACCCGACCTATCTACCCACAGAATTGAGAAAGAAATGTTTGCTTTTCAGAAAATTTAATGCAACCAACAAATAATGGCATTTTAATTGAAAATTGAAGAGAAAACAATAAAAACTCTTTAGATTGTGAAAATTCAAATATTGAAGATGAGGGTCTTTACCTAGCAACCACACATGGGCGTGGGAGGGGGGGTTTGGGGGTATACACCCCCAGAAGTTGAAATACCCCCCCCCAGAAATCAAAATACCCCACCCCCAGAAAAATTTTTTTTTGCTTTTTCAGCAATTTTTTGATGTCATTGGATAGAGCTTGATGAGAAACGTCAAAAAATGGTGTTTTTTTGCCATACGACCACTTTTAAGACCATTTTTTGACCTTTAAAAAATTCCCCCCCTAGAAATTTCTTCACCCCCCCCAGAATTTCGGTGCTGCCCACCTATGCTAGCAACCCCAAAAGCTGGCTACATCAATTTTGTAACATTTTCCCTTTATGCAGTGAGCAAATGGGATGCGTTAAGCAAGGACGCCCTTGCAGACATTCTTTTTATTTGATGCAAACGCTGCAAATAATGAGATTGCAGGGGCCAAATGCGCGCACTACCTTGAGGAATTGAACGCGCGTTTACAGCAATTCAAAGGGCCCATGATAGCATCAGATGATACTGATTCCGACTCAGATGAGGACGGCACGCCATGGGACAATTATAGAGGCCTGGAGGGCTGCAAATTGTTTTCTTCGGTACAGAGAAGGGGCTTTAATTTCATTTCCCAATCCTCTGTCCAGCAGGCCCAATATTCTAAATTCTGAAAGCAACAATATTTTGACAGGAACGTCAGCCCCATTGCCTAACTGTTGCCAACATTGTCTCCGCCACAACCATCACCTGTTTTTTCAACATCATCAGGCTGATTGTCGCCTGCCGTATCAACGCCGTTGTCACACTCCTTTGCTGCATTGCACATGCGTATATTGTTTGTTACATCTGGCCAAACCACAGCCAGGGCCGTCATATATTAAATGGCTGTGTTATTTGGGTGAGAATTTCTCTAAATTTATCATAGCTTGTCTTTCAAATTTTAATTTATTTTTACATATTTCAAGACTCATCCAGAAACAATTACATTTGAATTGATTACAAAAATTTCCACAATTTTCATTATTCTTTTGAATATTGCAAATTTAAAAATCTAATAGTAAAATTTACCATAGGTGTCATAGACTTTTTATTCAGATATCTTCTACGGTGCATGTTGTTATTTTCCTTGTTGATTGCAAATTTATTATTGTGCATGCCATTACATGCATTAATATATTTCATATATGCGCATCTTCAAGAACTTAATGAGACAAAAAATGCTAAAAATTATACAAAGTTTGATAAACTTGGAAAATTGAAACTTTCTTTTGTATTCCGTTTTTACCAGTGTGTTATTGTCCATGAGCCTATGAGCTATTATCCAAAAGCCTGCAAAGTTCTGCTACGTTTCTGTGAATATTTTATATTTGCTTGTCTTTATTCTCCCATAAATCTGTATTCAGTAATCAAAGAAGTCCATGTGTGTTTAATGCATCTTGGCCGTATGTTTAAATTCTGCTCAGCTGTTAGGAATGCTACTCTCAAGCTTAAATTTGGCACTAAGCACCAAAATTTACAGATAGTCAAAAGAATGAGCAAAAATATCACTAAAGGCTTTGATTTTTATAAATTTCTGACCAAAGGTAGCTTGAATAGCTTGGTAATTATTCAAATCTACCAAACTGTAAATGGAAAAGTTCAACAGAATAAAAGAAACTCAATGATCTTAAATTCAAAAGTGATTCCAATAATTCTCTCATATATTCATTTTTTGCCTCAGACATATCCAACATCAATCCTGATAAGATTCTAGATGAGCTTTCCAAGGGAGACAATGAAGTGTTTGCTGATGAGGAGGATGTTGACAACGGCAAAGCTAAGAAGGCCAATGACTAAAACGCTGTTGGGAGCTAACATGTGTAAAAAGTTTCGCGCTTCTAAATTTATTCAAATTTTTGAGTCAAAAATGTATTAACTCTCTTTTAACCAGCGCAGAAGATGTATATATTGATGTATGACTATTTAAATAAAGCACATCAACATTACTTAAGGTTATCTAAATCATTATTGTGACCTTTGATTAATTATGTAAAGCGAGCTATTAAAAGGATGTATGCATGCCTCATGTCACTTAGGTTATCTGAATCAATTTGTGTGACCTTAACGTAAACTTGTTTTTCTAAATATAGTATCTTTCCAGCTATGTGGCACAAGCTGCAGTGGCCACGCTGTAAATTTATCCCATTTAGTTAAATGTGTTTTGCCTAGGGGAACAATGCCCAAACCTAAAAACAAAATGTAAATATTTTCATTCTGCGGATTGAACCTAAAAGCCTTTTTTGCTATAAAATGTATGAAAATTACTCGGACTGTCTGCACAAATACTGGGTTTTTCGGTTCTAAAGGCATAGTTTTGGACAAAAGTGAAAGCCAATCAGTTTTGTATGAAATTTGTAAGAATTCTAATTAAAATAAGGAAAACAAAGACAATCATTTAAAGAAAAATATTGATGGTTTATGGACTACTGATTCAAAATTAGAAATCCTCTTTGCCTGGTGCTGCAGGGATAAATGTGCTGCAGTCACTTATTTTCTGATCGAAGAAGGACAAGTAGCCAGTTGAGACGGAGAAAGCGCAATCTCAGATTCAGGGGATATAAGAATGTGTTGCCCAACCTACGGAAAATGCAAAAATCCAGAGAATACTGTCATTTGGCAGGGTGATATTTTTCAAGAAGTCTGTCCTAATATTGCCTGAGGCACATTTTTCTCACTTATTAGTTAAAAATATGTAGTCGTAGAAGACCTACAAGTAGCGTTCAAAATAAAAGATAAATACACTAAATGTGCTGAAATAAGTAATGCATACAATTCAGAGCAATGGGCTGTGGTAGGGTTTAAGCCAGACCAAGGGGTAAGAGTACAGTCGAAACATAAGCTAGAAGTGCCAAAATTTATTAAAATGGAAAAACGGACCTTGATTCTGTAAATTCAAACTTGAATTATCTCGAAATCCAATTTCTTTAGGAAGAAATTTCAAATTTTTGGAGAGTTTGGCTTGAACTTTGCCACCAACTTCAGAGGAACATCAACATAATTTGGCAGCTTTTATATCTGGACCCCACAATAGGGGCCGAGGCGTTTTTTCAAAGAGGGGATATTTCAGCGGCCTTTACTGGGGACGGTTTGATGCTGTGGGGCTGCAAAAAAGTAAACATTTCAAAAATATATATGGATTATAAAATAAACAATACATGTTATACATACTTCTCTATGGAGTATAATGGGCAGATTTGGTTTGCGCTCCCAGGGACAGGAACTCAGTTCATTTTTCGGAAACTGTCAATTGTTTACATAAAAAGGTTACGATTCATTGATTTAGAGATAAATGGATTACTGAAAATGGGTTAGTTCATGATTCTGAAGTCCCGCTTGAGTTAAATTGGAGGAAAAATTTTACAATTCTTCAATTCAAGGCCCCAGCAGTTTTTCATGACTGCCTTGCAACTGGGGAACCAACGTTTGGTCTGTTTCAAAATTATCTTTACAAAACAGCAAAATTTGAGAAAATTTTACATCGGCTCTTGGACTATACATCTGGAATGTTGCTTAATGCAAGCATTATGCGTGAATTGCTGGCAGGAATCGGCACATGCATTAAAACTGTTTTTCAGGGAGCTGAAAGTGAGTTAGAAAAGCTAATTATTGGAACACAAAATAGTTTTGCTTCTAATTTCAATGCATTACTAAAAGGTCCAATAGAGCTTCTGATAAACCCGTTGCTTATTACTCTGATTTTTGCAATAATCATTTTGCTCAATTTATCTTACCATAAGCCATTTTGTTTTGTCCACTTTGCCCACAATTTCAAAAGCACAATCTATTGATAGCTTAGGCTGCATGTTTTTGGGGATTCTAAATACAGGACCAAAAGTATTGGAAAGTACAAAAGTCACATGGAAAAGAGACATTAAAGACCCTGGAGAAAAAAAAATGTGTGCTCAACAAATACACATGATAAACAATTGCCACACACTAATGTGATTCTAAATAATTATATCACAATATCTGCCATGATTGATCCAGGAACAGTACGAGTCCCTCCTAGACTTAAGATTAGCTCAAAAATTGCCTAACCTTAGAATCTATGAGACTTCTGTCTGCCCCATTGCGGCCAATAGAAGCAAAATCCTACTTTTTAGTGCAACTTTTGTGACCGTAACCTTTATGATGTGTCAGAAACAATTTTAGTATATATTCAAGATGACTGTCCCGCAGACCTCATTTTAGGTGTAAATTTTCTCTCAAGATTCAAAAACACAATCTGGAATTGAGATGAATCTATGATTAAAATTCAAGAAGCCCCAATTCCTTGCAATGGAATGAAATATAGTGCTCCTGAAACATGAAGCACCATTATATTAGAACATCAAGAATTAATACCACTGTGTTCAGTAAGTCATTTTAATTAAGACTTCCAATAATTTTTGCGCAAAAGATGAGGTTGTGTTTGTGCTCAAAACCACAGAAAGCAAAAATGGGATATACCTAGCCCACTCAATTTGTTTTGTAGAATTAGATGGCACAATACCTGTGCAAGTACTTAATCTTAATTGGCATGATATACGTCTGTACCCAGATACAAAAATGGGGTATGTCAATATGTACCTAAGAAATTCCAAAAATGAGCGTCCAACAGATGTTCACAAAAGTACAAGCATTACCAAAGATTAGATTACGGAGAATGCAAATATTTTTCCGCATCTTAACACAATGCAACAAAATAATATTGTAAAATTACTCATGAAATTTCCAGGTATGTATGCCTTACACAAATTAGACTGTGGAAGGACTGACGTAATTAAACACAAAATTATATCTGGCGATATTTTGCCTGTATGTAAGTACCCATTTTGCACCTCACCTAAAGAGAAAGAAATAATAATGGAGGAGGTAAGAGAATTTGAAAATGAGGTTATTATCCGTGCAAGTACATCTCCATGGTCTACTAACATAGTACTGGTGAGAAAAAACGACGGAACACATCACAATTGTATAGATTTTTGAGGCATAAATGAGGTAGCAAAGAAAAACATTCATCCATTACCATGGAATGACAATATTCTCAATACATCAAATGGGATAAAATATTTCACAACGCTGGACCAGGCAAACGCCTACCACTCCACTGCAAGAAAAGAAAGCGATAAAGAAAAAGAGCTTTAAACACCCCAATTGGTCTTTATGAATTTAATTATTTACCGTTTGGGTTGTGTAATGCCCCCGCTTCTTTTTCTAGACTCATGGATATCATATTATCTGGCCTCCAATGGAGCATTTGCCTTGTCTATCTCAATGATGTATTAATTTTTGCGCAAAATCATCAACAAATGATAAAACAATTAGAGACACTATCAGAAAGATTAAGCAAAGCAAACATGAAACTAAAGTTATCAAAATGCAAATTCTTGTATGAAGAAACAGTATACCTGGGATACGTGATCTCACAAAAAGGGGTTTCCACCAGATCCAAAAAAGATAGGAGCAATAAAAGGAATGCCTCAACCCACAAATATT
This sequence comes from Mermis nigrescens, assembly GCA_036768485.1. Classification (NCBI taxonomy): domain Eukaryota; kingdom Metazoa; phylum Nematoda; class Enoplea; order Mermithida; family Mermithidae; genus Mermis; species Mermis nigrescens. The sequence goes on along the minus strand of JAVLUZ010000157.1, from coordinate 5,243,753 downwards.
AAAGAAATAAAATCTTTCTTGGGTATAGTCTCCTACTATTGAAAATTCATAGAAAGTTGTTCAAAAATTGCTGAACCATTGAATCGTTTATTAAAGAAAGATAGAAGCTTTTGTTGGAAAGAAGAACAGGAAAATTTGTTTCAAACACTGAAAGAAAAATTGATAAAATCACCAATTTTATCCCATTCAGATTTTACTCGACCATTTATATTACAAAATGACACTTCATATAATGGGATTGGAGGTGTCTTATTTCAAATACAAAGTGATGATTGTGAACACCCAATAGCATATGCGAGTCATTCTTTACAAAAGGCTAAGAAAAGCTATTCTGTCACTGAGTTAGAAACATTAGCTGTCGTCAAATTTGTTAAGCATTTCCAACCTTATTTATACAATGGGCATCACTGGCACACTGGATGGCGATGGGTGTGAGGGGCCTGCTGGTTATGGATGCAATGGGCCTGTTGGCAACAATGGCGCTAGCAGCAGGTTGGACAAACATTTTTGGCTGAAAAATTAGCTTCATTATCGGATGCCAAGCTTAGATTGTTAAATGGGCCATTCATGCATCAAAAGTGCTCCTCTAAGCTTTGGCCTTCCGGTTCAGCATTCAGGTTGTTCCATTGACCTTGCTCGCATGGATAAACCGTGCTGCTTACGTAGCAAAACATTGGATGTTTGCCCCGCCATTCTTTGAACAGTTGTTTGAAATTGGCTTGTTGAAGCACTACGTAATTGGTGTTGGTATTGTCATCTGATGACAAAACGACTGGAGGCGCCCAGCTGGCTGGCTGCGGCGGCTCTACCAGCATTGGTGGTATTTCTGTGGCTGGTTTGCATCTGTGTGACTTAAAAAGAACATTTCTTGCACAATTTCTTACTTGATTAGAATTTTGAGCTTGGTTGGGCTAAGTTGCTAAGCTCTGTGCCTGCAAATTAGTTCCCTGGCTCTGCATTCTGAGTTCCCTTCCCCTATTATCTGCATTATACGGATTTGATCTTGTATTATGCAAATTATTACAGTAATTTTGATTATTATGATTATTGAATGTTGATCTTAGCTGATCATTATTTCTAAATTGTGCATTTCTTTGCTAATTGTTTATATTACTATTAACACTATTTAGAGCGCACCTATTATCAAAATAACAGTAAATATTTTGGGCATTATTATTATTACTGTTATTATTGCCATTAAAATTACAGAAATTACCAATGCGGTCCAATGGAAACATTTTTGTGGACAACAATAACCAACATTTATGCGTAGGATGGTTTGTGCATTAACAAAGTCCGCAGCGGTGCTCATTGCGTTCAAGCAACTCTTTAATTTCATTGATTTTGTGATCCATACTGGCCTCTGAAGGCAAAATTGTTAAATTATAGTCAGATTTTAACTCAGACTGGGTGGAATAGTCTTGAATCTGTTCTCCAAAAACTTGGCGTTTGGTGTACAATGCACGCCTAATAGCATCTGTCAAGGTTGCAAATTCTTGATATTTAAGACTCCCATAGATTTTAGGCAGAAGACCGCAGATGAAAATTGGTTTTATAATACTTTTCTGTCTATGTTCTGAAAGTTGGGGATAAGTCAATCTCACGAGCTTTTTTAACCTCTCAGAAAATTCCAGGATGGGCTCAGTTTTCCATTGCTTGGCATTGTATACCATACCTTGATAAATATCACTATCATAACTCTCTAAAAACTCAGTCTTTAGTGCTTCTACTATATTGTCAGAGCTTGGATCACGAAGTGTTTCTAAAATATTCTTTGAAGTCACTAAAGCTGTTCCAATGCAATTTGATTCCAAAATGCAATTTTATATGCATCATCAGCATTGGAAACACCCTGGAGGACCATATATTTTTGAAACTGTTCAATCCATTTGAGAAAAGATTCGCCAAAAACTCCCAAAAATGGTTTTGGGGGTCTTAGATTCATTAAAGCACCGAGGCAATGAAAAAGATCTCCCAATGGGCCTGTTATGTTTGGTTCCGCACACTGTTGGACCCGCTCCTCCAAATTTGTCACTTTTTGCATCAGTGGAGCACTCCATTTGTTTAGGATCAAATGCCATTTTTCTTGTTAACTCTTTTTTCGATTTTTGAATCAAAAATTCTTTAACAAAAGGTGCAAAACTTCTGGAAAATTTATCTTTCTGTTCCCCTTTTACTTCGCTTTCCTCCCTTAAGTTAGTTTGTACCGACGTACTTGGAGTGAGACTCACAATATTTTTAAAAGAAGTTGGCTGTACAACTACTTTAGGGGTACTGTGTTCTCTAGGAATAGCAAATGAAGTATGTAAAGTGTCTAAAATGTTAGATGAGATTTTGAAGTATCTTCAAAAGCTTTTGTGTCTTCATGATCAGGAAATTCTTCAGATGAGGTTAAAGCGCTTTTCTGAAAAATTTTTCCGTTCTCAGAATCAGAATTTGAATCCATTTTTATTTTTTTCCACGGTCTTTTACCTTTTCAATCTTCCTTGACTGTTATTCTACCCAAAAACACAATATCATTACTGTATAAGGGTTAGATTTGAAATCCATAACAATTAGCTCAATTTGTATGACTATATGTATGCTTTTTTAATCTTTGTTTATCTACCATTCTCCAAATTAATTATACTCAGTTTTATGATTAATTAATCTAATTTATTTGTTCACAAATATCCTTTTTATCCTAAACTTTTCATTTAAAAGTCTGCTGAAGACGCTGGCCAGTTGACTACAGCACGGAAAAAGATGGAAAGGGCCGGCCAAAAAGTGACTAAAAATCACAAAAAAGAGTCAGGGGATGTGTTTTATCCTTGGTTACTCTCTGAGTTTTATTTTCACGCCCAACGTGTGTTATCCTTAGCATTTCCAGATTATCTCAGTTTTTCTGAGTTTTATTTTCATACCTCTAAATAATTATTTTAACCACTTAAATGCCAGAGTTTAAGACTTTTATGGTGCTTAGAGCTGGGCTATGAGGCAACCTAATCCTCCAAGATGATTTCCACAGTTACCCAAATCTCAAAACCTCTACACCCATCAACTAATTAAATATTCAAATATCCGTGTTTTATCCTTAGCTTATCTTCTCAGTTTTATTTTCACGCGAATGTTTTCAGAAAATACATGCTTCACTCTGCCCCTTTTTCAGAGAATGTATTGTGATTCAAAACACCCAAAATAACAGCAAATTGGGACAACTTTGCTGTCATGATTTTTAAATTTATTTTGCTTTATTTATTTTATTTGATAATTCAATGTAATTCAAAATAATTAGAACGGTTTGTGGGAGGCTAAATATGGAAAACTCCCAATAGGAAAATATGCCACCATATTTTTTCAATAAAAAAGCATAATTAAATTTTAAGCTAAAACGAATTTTCGGAAATCGGACATATTTTGAAAGCTCAAAAGTTAAGGCCATAGGCTATATGCTTTCTTTCCGCGCCACAAAATATGTCACGCCTGTTGTATTCAACTTGTTTCTTTACATACATTATTATTGCTGATAAAATCTTAGCACACCTTAATAGTTTTAGTGTGCTTCTTTAAGCTAAATTTCTTGCTTATAACCTATCTCAAAATGTGTGACGCATTTAGATCAAGAAGACAGAGATTTTTGGATTACTTTATTCAGAAAATGACCCTTTAATAATATTAGACAATTTACAAAATTAGGTAGACAAATAAAAATACAAAAGTGAACTCACATTAAGTGGCAAAAAACGGAATGTAGCGGGAAGATGTTGGAGAAAAACAGAATTGCTAGCAAAAAGGAAAGTGACTGCAACGCTTGCAGTGCAAACAGAGGCAGGAAAGCGTCAGAGGGGAAAAACAGAATTGCTAACAAAAGTATGCAGATGGACAAAATAAATTGTTTGTAGGGATGGAAAAACAAGTGAGCCATTTTGACTCTCTTATCCAATTTTATAGAACTATTTTGACGCGATGTTTAATTCAGTTTTTTTGATTGATTGATTAGGCTTAGAGGGATGCCAAATGGTACTTGAGCTTGACTCTTAGGACAAGCTGATTTTCTATGTTTTACATGCTTTTGGGCAATAGTTATATTACTTTCTTTGTTCTCAACTTTTGCCCTTTTTGGCATCCCTTTTGTATTTATAACTCACTATACTTTGCATATGGCTTTTGTCCACTGGCGCGCCTATTTGTTAACATTACTTGTGCATACTCACATGTTTAAGGTGGATTAAGCATAGATATGTGCTAATTTGATCTATCTTTCAGCACACCTACAATGTTATTAACTTTTATAAATTTTTGCAGATTATTCCAAATTATTTCCGGATAAATGTCAAGCTAGTTTTGACATTTGTTCTTTTGTTTCATTCTATTTAATTGCCTGCGCCAACTTATTTGGCATCTAAGATTAGTTTGATTTAATGTTTTTTGCAAGTACCTTCTCAGCATTTTTTCCGGCTAGCTCATTACTATTATGATCCATTATAAACATACAGTATATCACAAAGAATAATATTGATTAAGGCAGGTATTAGATTTACACTGTTTATACAGAATAACACTATGACATTAAAAGACATTGAAAGAACGGATCAATATTTTAGACACAACTCGCTAGTGTTTTTAAGGAAAATAGCATGCATTAGAAGACTCACAAAATTAGCACTTTTACATTGTCATAAATTTAGATACTATTTACGTAAGAGCAATCAATATACTGCATTACTTGACAATCTAAAGTTATACCCACACCTGGGCGTGGGGGGTTTGGGGGGTATGCATCCCCCCAGAAACCAAAAGACCCCCCCCCAGAAATCAAAATACCCCCCCAGAATTCTATTTTTGAAAATTTTCTTCGTTTTTTCGCAATTTTTTGATGCTAATGGATAGTGCTTGATGAGAAACATCGAAAAATGGTGTTTTTATCGCCATACCACCATTTTTTAAGGCCATTTTTCGACCTTCAAAAAAATCTTGCACACCCCCCAGAATTTTCTTGCTGCCCACGTATGGTTATACCGCATTTGTTGTAAGAGAATTTTTATCAATACAAATTATAGAACACAAATCTATGAATGTATTTTACAGAAAGATCAAACGCAATGTCTCAGCAGCTGATCCTGTTCACTGCGCCTTGACTAGTGACAAAATTTAGCTACTGTTGAATCAATATTTTTATAGTGTAGATAACTATTTATTTAGTATAACAAAAGCTTAAGAAAATTGTATTATCAAAAGTAATAAATAGCATGAATAATTTCAGCAAAATAGAAATCATAATCATTGATAATAATAACAATAATAATATAATAATAATAATAATAATAATAATAATAAAAATAGTAATAAAAATTAATAATAATAATAATAATAATAATAATAATAGTAATAATTAATAATAATATTAACAATAGTAATTATAATACAAAAACCATGCTCATAGCATGCTATAATGAACTTTTCATATGAGCAGTGCTTTCTTAAGCATTTTGCAAACAAACTTAATGGGTTAGTGATGAAGCAATTGTTAGTCAAAAATGTGCAAAATATGACCAAGCCTAGCAATTTGGATGAATTTATTCCTTCAAAAGAGGAAGACGACAAAGTAAGTTCTAGCAGCTTATGATTAAACATTAGAATCACATTCTACGGATCATGATTATTTAACAAATAGCACAGTCAATGAAATTGCTTTATAATTGCCAACCTTTGGAAAACCTCATTAATATTCAATCCAAAATTCTCAATTTTTATACATAAAGTGGTTTTGTAAACCAGCATAAAGAAAAGGATCAGCTTCAGAAAAACCAGGAATCACTTTTTGCAATATCTCTTAATTGTAAAGCATCTTTAGTGACGCTAAATGTTAATTTTGGTTTTCATTGGACAAAACATCTGGCGATGAGGCAAGTGAATCGAACAAAAGGGAAAGCAAACTGACTGAAGCTGAGCATCAGGTCATCATTTATTTGCATAAAGTTTTGGCAGAAAAATCCACTAATCCAATGAATTACTATAAAATGAATGGTTACAAATTTCTGGCAATTGCTTCATAATTCTTCAATTGAATACATAACATACTTATACAAAAAATTATGTAAACTATGCTATAATCATAGCTGTATTTATTGCTTCCTTAGTAACACAAATAAGCCGTTCATGGACTTCAAAGCAAACAAAACAGTCTTTGGCAATTTTATGAACAGTTTTAGGCAATTTTATAAATAAAGTGTTGCTGAGCAATTTTTAGCTTATTACTTACAATGTTAAATTCCAGTAAACAAAATACAGTGTCTTAGGAGTGGGTGATTAAATGTGTATCATGCATAAAAAGCATGAAGACAATTTTATGTTGAAAGCAAATAAAATATTAATGAATATTTTAAATTGTCACTCTGAAAGTCATTCAGAATAAAAAAAATTAATTTTTACATAAATGTTTTCATTTCAGTCAGTCCAAAAATCTCTCAGTGCACCATGTGGCCATGCAGAGTTGGCAACATAACGAATGATGAAAGAAATTGTTTGTTGCCAGAGAATGTAATATACCCTGGCCCCCTGGGGTGCAACTCTTTAGCATGGGCAATGCTTAAGCATAAGCAGTGGGGGTAAAATCTTGCTCCTGGCCCAATATAAAGGTTGCGTCAGGGAGCAAATGGCTTGAGGACCTGCCTGGACCTAGTTGCAAGCCTAATGAGTGCCTGGGGAGCCATCAGTAAGGCTTGGGGGTCCCAGAGGGTCCTGAAAAAGGGGTTCCTCCACATTTTATCAATTCTTTTACAGTAACACTTGGTTCCTAAGCAACATGTTCTGAAACAACATTAGCAGTGTGTGTGTGTGTGTGTGTGTGTGTGTGTGTGTGTGTGTGATCTAGGGGTACTTTAGCCCCTCCAGGGGTCACACCACAGGCGCCACTAAGGTCTTCAAGTGCCACTGTGTTCACTATAGTCATTATAGAATTTTAATATGTACCTGTATTCATTATAGTCAGATTAAAAAGGTAGTTAGCTATTTTGTCATCAAGTTGTAGTGATTATTATCCACATGCAAATCAATTATTTTGATGGCCCTTGGCCCCTCATAAAACAAAATATTATCCAAGTATACTTTAATTTGGTAGTCAGGTACTAGAACGTTTGGAATATTTTTAACAGCATTAAGACCGTATTTTTCTCAATCAGTGTTAAGATCAGATTTGTGCATTAGATCTAAAGCTGACCATTTTTGCAGTGTACATTGACTTTTATCTTCTTTCCTTATAGTATCCCATTTTGGACTATTGTCCAGCTTTGCGATTCCTGTAACAGCTTGGGGTAGTGATAAATTATCATTTGATGCAGTTTTAATGTATGCTCCTCTATCCAATTCTGTTTTTTGATCATCTTGGAATTATTCAGTTTACAACACAATTTTTATCCTATATATATATATATATATATATATATATATATATATATATACTCGGTTTTTGTAAAATTTTTCATTGTATGAATCCAGTCTCCTAAATAAAATCAAATTTGTAATATTAGTATTTGAGCCAATTGTGGATGTATGTTAAGTCTTGATAGTCTGGTTGCTCACTGCTCAAAATTTATTAAGTACAAGCCTGGCAAATTTCCAGGTCTAAGCTTGAAAATCAAATATCCCCATTCTACAGTGCTTACTTTCGCCTCTGGAAAACTAGTATCTACTGGAACAAAAAACAAAAATGATACTAAATGCGTGTTTGATAAAATGATTGAAATTTTGATAGAATACAACTTTGAAGCAGTTTTGCACAATTTAGCCATTTCTAATTACATTGTGCATCACTATATGTGTTTTCCAATAAGTTTGCTAAAATTGTACAAAAAATGTATACCAAAATGTATTTTCGAACCTGAACTGATTCTTACTCTAGAAGTACCAAATATATAGTGTTACTGAACTCATTTTTCACACTGGCAAGTACATACTGACTGGCTCAAAACTTGCAAGTCGTTTACATTGCACTCATATTATTGTCAACTGTTTGCTTGATTGTTGTAAAAACTAATAAATGTTTTAGGAATGATGATAGAATTCTGCCCTTTCAACAAAAAATTCTCGCTGACAATATTGAGATTTGAGTAGTTCATCAAATTTTGATTATTGAAGCCAACCACGTTCTGGGCGTAAAGGGCATCTATAATATTAATTTTGAGTTGTGTGTAAGTGTGTGTGTGCGTGAGGCAAAAGTTTTTACTGGATAATTTTGTGATACTTATATTTTCACTCAATGGGTATTCTCGGGCGCTAATTACAATTTTTTGATTAAAATGGCTCGATCGGACTCCTGAAACCCGGAAACTATGAATTTATGTAAAAGGTTTTGGTAGCTCTAGCTGCTTATGCAGTTGCCGCAGGGTAAAATTTTAAAGCCACCGTAGATCAACTTTTTATGCGCTATCGACTGGTGTGAACCACTTTACACTACAGTGTAAACTGATGTGATGCCATAAGAAAAACGTGATTTACAAGTGTATTTTATCAAATATCTCAAATCGCAGCAGATAAATTTTTTTAAAGTTTCCACCAATTATTGGATATCTTATGACTGAACTTACTGTGGAATTTGAAGAAAATTCACGGATTGGTTTCTGAGATACGGGAGCACAAAGGTACCCTGTGTATAGCGTAAAATTTAGGTTTTTGTCTCTTTGCAGAAGCACAGATTGACTGTTGCTTCCAAAATTTGGCCCCTGGGGTTCCTGGGACCGCTGATTCCATATTCCCTACTTTAAATATATGATCTGGCATCATAAAACATGTATGAGACGGGCTGAAAGGAAATCACGTACGGGTACTTATAAACATGATTAATCACTGAAAAAGAGCTCGCACCAAGTCAAAATTTTTGACCTTGTAAACCAGCGTGCGTGAAATTTAATGCGAAGCAATTGTAAGCAGCAAACATGCGGCTTTCAAAAAAAGCAGCAAACATGCGGCTTTTGAACATACAAATCCAAATGTTTTTGCTTCTAGCGGCTAATTTAATATGCAACTTTTTGCATTTGTTTACAATGAGGGCAATGTTCAATATCGTACAAAGTTGAACCTGATGCTAAAATAGGACGTGATACAACATAATCAATGCTATACAATAGGACGTGATGTAACATACCCCATGCTATACAATAGGACGTGATATAACATGCCCCATGCTACAAGATGGGACGTGATATAACCTACCCAGTGTTACAGGATAGGATGTGATATAACATACCCCATGCTATACAATAGGACGTGATATAACATGCCCCATGCTATAAGATGGGACGTGAAATAACATACCCAGTGTTACAGGATAGGACGTGATATAACATACCCCATGCTACAAGATAGGACTGATATACCATACCCAGTGCTATAACATATCCTGTGCTGTAAGATTGGTGTCCCAAAACATCAAAAATATAGTTTGCACCAAGAAAATCTTCAAACATACCAAAACATCAAAAAAATGGTTTTGACTAAAAAAATTTTAAACACTCCCAAAACATCAAAAATATGGTTTTGACCAAAAAATTTTTTAAACCTCTAAAAACATTAAAAGTATGGTTTTGGACCAAAAAGGTTTTTTAATATTCCAAAACGTTAAAAATATGGTTATGATCAAACAAAATTTTTTAACATCCCAAACCATCTAATGGTATAATTTGCAGAACATCCAAAAACATTAAAAATATGATTTAGGATAAAGAATTCTCAGAACCATTCTATAACGTCAGCAATATGGATTTAATCAAAGAAATGGTTGACAAAAGACAGTTTTAAAAAATTTAAAAAATACAATATGTTTTTACCAACAATTTTTTTAGAAATATCCCAAAAACATCAAAAGTCCCGAAAAATAAAAAATACAAAATACATCTCAATCCCATACAGCTATTAGACCTAAGTTCAGCCAGGGCAACGCAGGGCAGCTCAGCTAGATATAAAAAATATAAAAACCGTTCGCCAATCCATTGCAGAGTCATTCAATTTTTATACTAATTACTGGTTAAGATATTATTTGTTTACATACACTCTAGCAGATGAGGCAGCGAAGCGCCCCATTTGCTAGTAAATTATATAAAATTCATGTTCAAAGTGTGCACAAAACTACAAAAAGATTTGCAATATTAAAAATTTGAAGGCTTTTTATAATTGCAATTTTTGTACAAATTGACACAAAAATGAACGCCGGTGTCAAACTGACTATGGATAAAAAGCTTGCATTTTTGGAAAGAAACTACTGCAACCCAAACCCGAACCTATGCCCAATCAGATCGAAAAGAATAAGAAGGAACTTGAAGGACTTAGATACATGTTGCGCTATATGGGAATGTCAACTGCTGCACTAGATTGAACATTGTTATAATTTCTTTTTGTGAAATGCTGTAAAATTTCAGTTTTAATAAATCAAATGGTGTGAAGAATGGCTGTTGCAACTAAGAAAAATATACAACTTATAATTTCATTGGAAATTGCATTCAATTCCTCTTTATGTCTACATTTTATATTGCTCAATAAACACCTTCCTTCAACATTAATGCCTCAAAAAATTTCATCAATTTTCAAACATATTTTACACATAGGCGCAAATTTCATAGATTCAAGTTTCGGAAAACATGCACTTAAATTTCTCAAGTTGGAAACCCTCAAAATCGCAACTTTACTCTAAAATCATATTCCAAATAGATCTCAGAAGTCTACTGTAAGTTACAACACACTACAGTAGACTGTTTTGCACATTTACAGTCTTGCTGCAGCCCTGAAGTTAAGTGTAAAAATCATACAGTCAATATAGTACGCATCATTTTTATACATGTAATGAAAATTGATACACTAAGCAGACTAAAACAACAAAGAATGATTTGCACAAATAAAAAACAAAAGTTACAACATTCATAGTGAACAAAACACACTTTTTCCTAGTTTATACTCCATGCTGACCACATTATCTATTTATCTATTCAATAGGAAACATAGGACTTTTAAACAATTTAGCTTAACTAGTATAAATGACTTAGCCTTTTTTTGTAAACACCCACTGATAACGCAAGTCCTATAAAAGCCCAAGACCAAAGCTAGAGAGGGCAGTCAGTGATAATTCATGATATTCCGACTAATTATATTCATTTGACTATGATTGTATTATAATTTGTATACTTTATAATTATTAATAAAATTATACAGGATGTGCCACAATGTATGTTACACTGGAGGTTGTATCCCAACGGAGATTTGTTCGATTATGTTGTATATTATTCGCCATAATTATATTTGTGTCACAATATCTATTTCATAATTTGTATTTTGAAGATAAGAATTCAATTAGGTGCTCACCACAATTTCCACTTTCCTTTTGATTTTAATGAAGCAATCCCATACCCCAAACTCTTCTTATTATATATGTATATGTGTGTGAGATGCACTACTTATATATTATCACGATCTTAGGGGGAAAAATTGACAAATTACATTATCTTGTTATTAAATTCTCGAAGTTTTAGACAAAGAAATATTCTCTTTGTGAATAAACTCAGGTTAAAACAAACACATAGAACTTCTATCCCTTAACAATGTTTGTGGCACATAACATCAGATCAAAAAGATTAATTTGTATGTAATTATATACTGGAAATTCTATTTGGAATAAAAAAATGGAGAAAGATTTTATTCTTCTGTGGTCTACTGGAAAAGAGAGATCTTGTTATTATGATATTAATTGTGCTGTTGGCAGGGTGGAAGGAAAATGAGAAGCCACTACAAAAACCCCTGGTTCATTGAAAGTTTTGGTTCTCTTTCCTGTTGTAATTAATGTCACACCCATTGGCCTGAGAGAGCCAGGTAATCCTAAATGAAGGACAATAAAATTCCGGATGTGCCAAGGGGTGGTTCAATGAAATATTGAATGCGCCCAGGTCACTAACGCACGGTATTGGTAAGGTATGTGTACACCTGCGTTAACCGTGTGTACATCAAGTTAGCGCAACGCCTTTTTGAGTTCCTAGGTTAGGTTCATAGGTTACGTTAGGTAGGTACCTATTGCAACGCCTTTTCGAGTTTGTAGGTCAGGTTCATAGGTTACGTTAGGTAGGTACCTATTTTACGACCATAAACTATGTTTACTACAATCATCTGGGAGAGGAAAAAGAACATAAAGAGGTACTGACATTGATTCACCAATTTATTTGTTTTATCTATCATTGTTTTCCACTGTTTTGTTGTCTAGTGAGCATCATGGCTTGTGATCCAAATATTTGAGAATTTTGTAATTTGACAGAGAATGAAATTGTAATGGAAAGTTTTGCTAGAGATCAAGGTCTCATTCTAGATGCTCAGACGCTTCCATTACCTAATCAGATAAGGAATTCTTGTAATTTTGGGACTTTTAATTGCAACGGCAAAACATATCAAAGCACAGTCTCTCGAGCTGATCCTGGAAAAGTTCACGTATGGTTCCGTTGTTCCGGCTGCAAAAAGCAGCAGAGCACAAAAAATGCATTAATAGATGGCGAAATTTGTGGGCCAAGGCATAGTGACAAATTAGGAACATTTTTTTGATGCCTGACCATTACAAATTTTCTCAAACAAAATTATTGATACAGAACTCTTTAACAATAGTTTACATGTGGTCAAAAAGCTTGTCTATGTTGCAGACGCATTCTTTGCTCAATGACATATTATGTCCAAAGAAACCATTTGTGACTGGAGAAATTATTGCCGCGAGATCTGTTTCAGAGAGCTGTAAGATGCTGATCCCATGGGCGGCCCTGGATCTATTGTTCAGATAGACGAAAGCTTAAGGCGTGGGAGGAGAAAGTACAATAGAGGCAGAGTCCTCCAAGGAAATTGCACTCCGCCTGCATGGCAAAATTATGGAGGACAAGTAGTAGGCCCTTGGATTTTTGGTATGGTTCTTAGGCAACCAAATGGTGCTCAAGAAGTTCGGACCTTCCATGTCCTGAGACAGAATGAGGCCACATTATGACTAATCATTCAGCGCCATATTGCCCTAGGCAGCACAATTATGTCAGACAAATAAAGAGCCTACTCAAACATTGCCAACTGGGCTGCTTTTAATTATACGCACCAGACTGTGAATCATACTCAAAATTTTATTGATCCAATTACCGGAGCACATACCCTAAGGATTGAGACCCACTGGGGTCACATGATGACTACATTACTTTGACAGATGCGCGGAACCTCCATGGCCCTGTTGCCTTCTCATCTGGCCGAGTATTGGTGGCAAGGTCTGCATAAACAGAGACCTTTTTTGGACTTTCTTGGAAATGCTCGCCATCAGCCTCCGCCTGTGTAGCTTATTGATGTTAGTGTTCTCTGACAATTAACAAAAAGTAGGTTTTTCAATAAATAGAAAAAATCATAGTTTATACATAGTTTATGGTCATATATTAGGCACCTAATCTATAAAATCCAAAGTGCATTGTGTTAACTTGATGTAAACACGGTTAACGACAGGTGTACATGTACCTTACCAATACCCTAACGCACAATGGGGGCACTGGCCCAATATTTTCGGAAATGCATGTTTTGTGTCAGACGTGTCACTTGTTTGAGAAGGCAGACATGCCCTATGGCATTCATGTACCCCGAGTCATTGCACATTGGAGGCTTCAGTTGGAATTAAGACCATATGCTTTTGGCATATGCATGTATATATAGTTTCCTAACATGAAATGAGTTTTTTTGAAGATTAGAGCACAAGTTTGAAGGAAATATGTGCCATGCATGACAGAAGCTTTAATTAGAGGCACTCCAACACCTCAAATAAATGAGATAATTTTAGCAGAGTAGAATAGCTACAGTTATAACTTAAAATGAGTTTACACTAAAGTGTGTTAGACCAATATCAATACCACTACCAAAACTGCATGTAAGACTCAATTTTTGGGTTAATTTCATTCACAAAAAAACAGAACATTTCAGTGCTGAAAATTTTGAGAAGCAAAATTTTGATAAACTCGTCATTACCCTGACATCTAATCACTTTATTAGAAGGAAGCCGTTTGTAAATACAGATAAAAATTAATAAACTTTTGCACGCAAAGGTCTATACAGATGCATGAAAATAAAAGAGTCAGTAATTGTATAACCAATGCCATTATCAGAGAGCTTAGCCCACTAGCTTCTACTTTACATTAATTGGTGAATGTATTGAACAAATTAAGCAAATTTTTTTCAACAATAACATATAAGCATGATTTAAAACAGCAAGAAAAGTTTAGAGAATCCGTAAAATTAATGCAAATTGATTGTTAATAGTGTAACACTATATAGGAATATATAAATCTGTGCATTGAGATATATCTGCAGCAAAATTTATAATGAGCAAGTTCTTCACAATATCTAGTTCCTAAAATTTGAGAATAAAATCTTGCAGAACTTATCTAAATCAGTGCCAAATTCATCATGCCCAACATCTAAGTCTATCCCTATACCTACATTCCATCATCATTCCCTGTCTATTTAGCTAAGATACACGCAAATTTTGCATGCTCTTTGCACTAATTATGAACTTATATTGAAAGATGGATACCACTGATATTGTGAACGAGCTCTTAAGTCAGTTTGTCAACAAACTGTGAGAGCACTATAGCTCCATCAGAAGATTATACTGGTTTCAAGAAGGACCAGCCAAATCTTCTCTCTGTTCTGCTATGTGGGACATATTCAACAAAAAAAGGAAAAGAGTTGTATGGGCTGACTTTTTCAAACCACTACCAAGTTCATGACTATCTCTGGAAAAATACTTCTGAGTTAGGGAATCCCCATTGGCTTTGTGGTCAATTGCATACAGGAGAACCTATCTTCTGAGGCCACAGAGTTCTGCAAAAACATTAATCCAGATGAAATGATGGACTTGATTCATAAGATCAACGAAACCAATTATCAAACACCTGACAGCAGCAATTATGGTTGATTATTGGAATGAATCATTTTACCATGGAAATATGGAAGCTTGATATTACTTAAAAATGAATTTTAAAACAACAGATCAAAAATTTTAATAAGTTATATTTAACTTTGTCAGTTGTGCATCTTGCTTTAGCATAGCCAGCACTTACACACCAGTCTGAATCTTCATGTGCTTCTATTCAACCACATTTATAGCAGGCAATTAAGATAACTATAAATTAAGTAGTAGACTTAGGTTCCTATCTCACTTCTTCAATTCAAACTATTTTAAAAATATTCAAGTAATTTCTGACCTTTTAGACTATTGTGCATCCACAATGAGAAATCACAGTCATAAAATAGTCCCAAATGCAGAACCATTTTCTGCTCAATTATTGCAATACAGAAATTCCAAAATGTAGAAGACGGGAAAATAATTCGAAATTCTCATGAGGAAATTATTATATGTACAATTTGAATAAGTCAAATAAAACTGAGAATAAGCATACTAGATTAATAAAGGATTTTAGCCAAAACATTATGACAATTAATCAAATTTCATTTAATTGAATTCCAATTAGCCTATTTGTATACAGCTGACTCCAGAAAAAGATTTCTGGAGATTAAAAGTAGTAATTACAATGATGAATTTGTTCCTAAGGTATGATCATTTTATATTTCATTATCTACCAAGCAAATTTCTAGTTTAAAATCAACTCCATTGCTATACTCAGTCTCAACCAACCCCAAAATTTATAAGTCTTAGTGTTCGACTAGAGAGAATATCTAAAGTTTACCTCACAATCAACTCCTCATACATAAGAGCTTAGGAATAATAGTAAAATTAATATATTATTGAACAAAATATATAAGGATTATTTCCTTCTTATTTTACTCTCACAAACAAGCCCACCATTATACATGGGCAGCAAAGAAAATTATGGAAGGGGGGGTTGCAAGATTTTTTTGAAGGTCAAGAAATGGCCATAAAAATGGTGGTATGGCAAAAAAATACCATTTTTTGATGGTTCTCATCAAGCACTATCCATCGGCATGAAAAAATTGCAAAAAAAAATGAAAAAATTTCCAAAAATTGAATTCTGGGGCGTATTTTGATTTCTTGGGGGTATTTTAATTTAGGGGGGGTGCATACCCTCCACACCCAGGTGTGCCCACCACTATAATATCAAAATAAGGTTTATATGGGATCACAAAGAGAATTTTCGATGCTGAAGATGTCACCAACCTCATTACCTTGATGACAACCATCTCATTTACTGTTAAGAAAACTCAAAGCCCATGAACCTTTTTGCATTACACACATGTAGAATAATTCTTCTGAATCATCTGTTGATTGATTAAGAACTAAAATTAATTGTGTTCAAAAAGTCACAGTTTCTTACATTACACTAAAGTTAAAAACATGAAATGAGTTGTAAGTAATGGACCCTAATATAATAAATAGCATGATGATTATGATAAGACCTTAATTAACATTTAAATATTTGACCATGTTGCTATTACTATTTGACTAGTGCCCTAGAGAAACAAGTAGGTACCAATCTGAATCCAAACCATCATAATCCCTGTATCCTTCATTTCACTATACTATTTGTGATTTCATTAATCATGTGTTATTTATTTTTTTCAATGCAATTCTACACCAATCATCCTTTAAGTCGACAATGAAGAGCATAAAGACATAACTGCAACCTAGCAGCAATACAATGAAGGACAATGGATGCAACCATGGAAACTATCACGGATCAAAGATTTCCCTTCCCCACAACAAAAGACCACCACGGGAGGTTGGGAGGTGTGTAATGGAAATTTATACACCAAGCAGATTAAAACAACAAAGAATGATTAGCAGGAATAAAAAACAAAAAGTTACAACATTCATAGCAAACAAAACACATTTTTTTCTAGTTTATACTCCAGGCTGACCACAGTAAACACCTTATCTATTCAATAGGAGACATAGGACTTTTAAACAATTTAGCATAACTAATATCAACAACTTAGCCTTTTTGTAAACTTATACTGATAATGCAAGTCCTATAAAAGTGTTGGACAATTGGCTGGAATGTATTTAGGCAAATGGTAAAACCAAGTTGAAAGCTAGCAAGTGGAGCAAAAGTGAGACATTATGCTGTTTTATTGTAAAAAGACAAACCTGAATACTAGAAAAAGTTGACATGTCATCAAGCACAAAACAAAATGGACAAAACAAATACAAGTGGGCTGGGGCAATGGGATTGGTTGCATCTAGTGTAAAAGGGCCTTAGGTCCACGTGCAAACGTGATGCATTTCTTTAGCCTTGAGCTCGTAGCTTAAGCAACTTTGAGATTGAGTTGGCATTGTGTGCGAGCGTTATCACAATTTTTCTGTGAGCTAGATTGCTTGAGAGGCGAAAAAACTAAGAGAGCTGCAATGTCATTGTTTGACTAAGAAATAAAGCTAGCATCCTATTACATTTACACAGCTTACTGATAGGCGTGCTAAAGTGTCACTTATTTTGAGATATCTGATCTATTATTTGAAGGGGTGACTAAAAGTGCTGTGTATGAGTGAATTGTGTTTGAAAGTGTTAATGTGTGTGGGAAAAAAAACAAGTGTAAACAAAAAGTGCATAATTTATCACATTAAATCTATTTGTAGTCAATTGCCTTCTTCATCCAGCCTTCCTTATTCCTAAACCCTATTGGTGGTAAGGTGAATTCCTGATGCAATTTTTGCATCCATTGGGCGGGGAAGTTGTCATAATATGTTGTCCAATGGGCATCAGGACAATCGTTTAATAGGGCGTCAAATTCCGTGACCATTTCTCAAATAAGATGCACAAAACGAAGCTCTACATTGACAGTTCTAATGTCAACTGCGGCTTGTGGTAGTGGTGTTGGTTGGCAAAAGGTGTGGCCAGAAGGGCACACTGTGGTATGGATTGTGATGTTCTTGTAAAGTGTTGCAGGCTGGTGGCATTGGAGATTTTTGGTTGCTCAGGGGTAGCTGAGGTTGATCTTGGTCTTGATGTAGACGCAACAGCAGTTGATGGCACAGGCAAGAGTGGGCGTGGTAGCCACACCTTGCTTGTTGGCCATTCAACTTCAGATGGGTCTCTTTGTGCGACTGGTCAGCTAAGGCAAATATATCAAAGCACAATGCAGCCCACAGTGGTGTTGAAATAGAACCATCTTCACTAATTAGATTTTGCATCTTCGTTTGTTCCAAACAGAAGACATTTATGGCCAGGGTACAGATGTTGGTGGCGCCATTAAATTGGAATGGGAGAGAATCGCATTTCTCTAACTCTCCAAGCTGCTGCCTGACGTCCAAGTTAACAGTGCCATATTCAAATCATTGGTCAAGGCTGCCAAGGCTTTTGGGAAAATCAAAGCCAATGAACAAGATATTGGATTTGGTTTGGAATTGAAGTAGATAATGGTGCGGACCATTGAAGAGGTCGAGGTCAAAAATGCAGCATAAGCCATCAGGGCGGAAAATTGCCAGATACTTATCTGCCTGATTTTCCACCTTATCTGCGTTTGTTGCGATGGCTAATATGCCAGGAAGACAAAAGTCTTTGGTCAATGTTCGATGCAACATCAGCAGTTAAGCCAGTAGGCACAATGTAGTGTTTGAAGGTACCCAGGTATTGACCAAAGCGCTTTTGCCCAGTCCTCCAGTAGGTTGGCAGCAAGTTGTGGTTGTTCTGGTGTTGCAGTTGTCCCATGAGCTGCACTTTGCTTCCAATTTTTGCTGGTGGAAATGGACAAGTCAGATGTTGAGATTGACGTGGTTTGTGAAGTAGGCATTTTTTCATATAGGTCTAAAAAAGTTAGAATATCACTTTATGTTGTAAAAGCTGTGCACACATTGTAAAGAGGTTGGCACTGAGGTTCATATAATATTTGATGCTAATAAATTCTATACATTATGCAAATTATGCGCTGTGCTTGTCCTTTTCTCAAATTATGATTATGTCAATTGAACTTTAGACTAGGTAGTTTAGATCCTTGAGTAATAGGCGTATTTGCATCTAGAGATGAATCCGAAGTTTCATTAATCTCATGCTTATATAATTTAGTTCGATTTATGTGTACAAATTAAGGTACCAAGTTTCCAGTTTTATTCTCAAGTGAGAGAACTGGATATCTTATACTTTTAATTTTATATGATCCGTGACCCAAATGCATAAGGTGTCTTGTATTAATTCATGGTTCAGTAAAGAACTTAGAAGAAGTTCTATAAAAGTTCAATAAAGATCTTCGAAGAAGTTCTATAGAAGTTCTATAGAAGTTTGATAAAGAACTTTGAAGAAGTTCTATAAAATTTCTATGGAAGACTGTTGAACTTTGAAGAAGTTCTATAGAAGTTTGATAAATAACTTTGATCGAAGTTCTATAAAAGACTGTCGAACTTCAATAACACGCTAATCGAAGTTCGATAAATTTTCAATAGAACTTCGATAGAATTCATATGGAAGTTTGTCTAACTTTGAGACAAAGTGCTGCAAGTCTTTAATAGAAGTTTGATGTTGTGCAAATTGAAGTTTGGCCTAAGTTCGACAAACATTTTATGGAACTTTGATAGAGAGCAAATCAAAGTTCGACAGATCATATAAAGAACTTCAACGAACATACAAGTCGAAGTTCTAAGAGACCAAAAAATGAGGTCATAGAAGTTTGAGTGAGCAAATAGCAAGGGTCATTTAAATTTTAATAGGTACCTAAGTACCTATAGCTCCTAATATGTGCTTCCTTGTTGAATAATAACCTTGAATTGTATTGATTTTTGGTAGCCCATTTCCGAGTCATGTGAAACAGACTATAATTAATGCATGCGCCTACGTAATTTATGCTCATCATTATTGGCAATAGCATGACCGTGCACTCATCTGTTTAGCGACCCAAAGACGTTTTTCTATACGCACCTTCAGAACGTTCTTGCTAGAAAAAGGTCTATGACTTGACTTGATTGACATTTGGAAATCCAGAAAGATGTTTAATTGCAAGAAATGGAATAAGGCAAAGCTTTTTTGCAAGCATAAATCGATAAAATCAAAGCTCACGCTTATGTTTAAATTGAACTTTTTATTCTGAAATTTAATTTTGTCATTTTCAACCAACTTTTACAGGTATAAACAAAGCAGCACAATTGTGATTTAAATTCTAAAATTAGATGAGCGATATTTTTCCAATTTATATTGCTGCTTTGAATGAAGGAGCTCTTTTCTAATATTTAGTCTTTGCTTAATTTTATGATCCCTCAAAAAATGTTTTGGGTTCGAAAACTTCAATTTAAAAATTTTACGACAATTTTAATTTTAAAAAATTGTTTTTGCAAGGCATATTATATTTAAAAAATGTAATAACTTTGAAATTTGTATTGAAATTTCAATTTTAAATGCTTTTTAAAATATTAACAGTTTTTTAAATGAAGATGAAAACAACTGTGTAGGTATAGTTGGTTTTATGCAAGTTTGGTTGTTTTAGAACTTTTTCCGGCACTGGTAGATTGCGATTATAGCATTTATCTGATTTGATGTATAATTATCGTGAACCTCGGCTTAGTGTTGATTAAAATTCTTAGAATTAATGCACAAAGTTACAAGTGAAACAAACTACATAGTTTACGAACATAGGTGGGCAGCACCAAAATTCTGGGGGGAGAAAAATTTTGGGAGGGGGTGAAAAAATTTTTAAAGGTCAAAAAATGGTCTTAAAAGTGGTTGTATGGCAAAAAAACACCATTTTTCGACGTTTCTCATTGAGCACTATCCAATGGCATCAAAAGATTGCTAAAAAAGCAAAAAAAAATTTTCTGGGGGTATTTTGATTTCTGGGGGGATATTTCAACTTCTGGGGGGTGCATACTCCCAAACCCCCCACGCCCATGTGTGTTTATGAAGCTGACATGCGCTATGCAGTAAGAAATATGCATAGGTATAGACAATTAATGAGCACAGCTTTTTGCACATTAAGTATACCTATGTAATTCGGCTCTTTACTGTGTATGCGACGCTAAAAGCAGCATTTAGGGAGCGTACATTATGCTATATGTCATTCCCAGTGCTCAAAGTCGTTGGTGCCTGATAAAGGTTTTGAGATTGGCTGCTTTGACAGAAATCTATCCTATTGTAGTTCCACGTATTTGATCACAAGGTCAACATCACAAACCTACATACATGTACGAGTATATGTACGCACTCCATGCAGGAGTATGGAGTGCATATGTATGCACTCTGTGCAGGCAGGCTGCTAATAAGGCATAGATTGTTTCATCCTGAGTGTATAAAAAAATCTGTTTTTCTTCCTCATAACGTAGTATGGTGACAGGGCCTAAAGGTATAATCTACAAACGGAGTTCCGGAATGAAATTGGGAAACTTTATTCAGGTAGCCAATTTTAATTAATTGACTGAATTAGAAAAAAGGATGGGTATACAATATGAGAGATAATCAAAAACAAGATGGAAAAATCAAATTTTTATTTCATTGTTTCATGAACTAGGCGAAATGAAATTGAAATAAAAGAAAGTGTGAGGCTGAAAAACTTTTCAATATACATAGGTGCCTGATCTTTGCTTTTTTGACAAATGTCCTTAATTTAAAAACAACTTTAGAATAAATATGTCTTTACAGAATAAGTATGTTGAATTTTTTACAATCAAATTCAATTAACAAACCATTTTCACTGTTTTAACATGTGTTTTGAACCTTTAATAGTTTGCTTTATGATTTTTGGAGTCTTATCAATTAGTAAAAATTGTTCAATGAAACACATTACGTCGACATGGATGCATTAAATGAATGAGAATATTGGCTAATTGGATTGACTACAAATACAAATGCCCATTTGTTAGGTTGGGTTCCTAGAAAATATCGGTTCTTGCCTTTCATATGAAAATTTTTACCTGCGCATAAGTCGGACGGACTGTGTGTTCTGTCCGTTTGACCATCAGTACAGCATCTTCCATTAAATAAGCATTGCCTACACATGCCACAATGACATGTCCAATGACCCCTGCCCTATTGTGATGTCCTTTCTACTCGCCATTCTTTGATTCAACTCGTAAATCAACTCAAGCGCACATTCATGATTTGCTATACAGTGTAATACTATAATACTAGCGAACGAGATGTCGCCATACCTAGGCATGGCGGGTTTTGGGGTATGCATTTGCACCCCCAGAGGGTATGCATATGCATTGATTGATTTTTGAAATTGATGAAATTGATTGATTGACTTCATTGACCTTTGAAAAAATCTTGCACCCCACCCCCTCTTAGAACTTTGGTGGCGCCCACCTATGGTGGTTGCCAAACATAACAAAAAATAAAATTAATATGGACATTCAAGTTTGAACATTTTCAATCAGATGCAAGAGTTTCAAAACGCGATTGTGATCTAGAATTTATAATTCCAACCTCACATTCAGAAATTGATTTTAATCTGATATCAGAAGTCCAGACGTAACACTAATGAACTAAATACTTAAGTTAGTTTTTAAAAACAATATTTTTTCAAATTTTGCGCATCTAAAATTAAAATTTCAATATGAAGTTTCGAGTTATTTCATTTTTGATAACATAATATACATATGAAAACAATTTTTTAAAATTAAAATTTTTGTAAAATTTTAAAATTTTTGAACTTAAAACATTTTTTAAGGGATCATAAAATTAAGCTGAGACTAAATATTAGAAAAGAGCTCCTTCATTCAAACCAGCGTTATAAATTGGAAAAATATCGCTCATCCAATTTTAGAATTTAAATCACAATTGTGCTGCTTTGTTTATACCTGTAAAGTTTGGTTGAAAATGACAAAATTAAATTTCAGATTAAAAATCCTCAGTTAAACATAAGCGTGTGCTTTGATTTAATCGATTTATGCTTGCGAAAAAGCTTTGCCTTATTCCATTTCTTGCAATTAAACATCTTTCTGGACTTCCAAATGTCAATCAAGTCAAGTCGTACATAGATCTTTTTCTAGCGAGAACGCTTTTGAAGGTGCATATAGAAAAACGTCTTTGGGTCGCTAAATAGATGAGTGCAAGGTCATGCTATCGCCAATAAAGATGAGCATAAATTATGTCGGCGCATGCATTAATTATAGTCTGTTTCACTTGACTCGGAAATGGGATACCAAAAATCAATACAATTCAAGCTTATTATTCAACAAGGAGAAGTTCTTTATCAAAGTTCTATAGAACTTCTTCGAAGTTCTTTATCAAAGTTCTATAGAACTTCTTCAAAATTCTTTATCGAACTTCAATAGAACTTCTTCAAAATTCTTTTATCAAACTTCTATAGAACTTCTTTGAAGTTTGACAGTCTTCCATAGAACTTCTATAGAACTTTTTCGAAGTTCTTTATCGAACTTCTATAGAACTTCTTCGAGGTTCTTCATCAAACTTTTATAGAAGTTCTATAGAACTTCTTTGAAGTTCTTTACTGAACCATGAATTAATACAAGACGCCTAAGTCTGCATGATTTACCTATTTGACTAGAAGAGTTATACACCATTACTAAATCGCCTACTTTATATTCATCATTTTTAACTTTGCTATTGTAATGTGATTTTTGCACTTTTTAGGTATTAGAAATATTAGCTTGTCCATGCATTACTTAGAAATTGTTTAAACCTATATAGCATAGTCATCTAAATCAATTATATTATGTGAAGGAACAAAATTCAAAGCTACATCTATGGGTAATTGAGGTGTGCGTCTATACAATAATTCAAATGGACTGAATTTGGTGCTGGACTGAGGTGTAGTATTATATGCAAATGTAATGTGGTAAAAAATTGTCCTAGTCTTTTTGATTATGACCATACGTCGGCAGCAAGAAAATTCTGGGGGGGTGCAAGATTTTTTCGAAGGTCAAAAAATGGCCTTAAAAATGGTGGTAGAGCGATAAAAACACAATTTTTCGACGTTTCTCATCAAGCACTATCCATTGGCATCAAAAAATTGCGAAAAAAACGAAAAAAAATTTTCAAAAATTGAATTCTGGGGTGTATTTTGATTTCTAGGGGGGGGGTATTTTGGTTTCTGAGGGGGTGCATACCCCCAAACCCTCACGCTTGAGGTGTGATTATGACTAACATACATGGAAAGCATATTTGCTAGAGTACAATTAAATTTCTTTACTAAACCATCAGTTTGTGGATGATAAGTGTTTAAATTTTTTTGTGTCACATAAAGAACAAATTTTACTAATCAATTTAGACATATAATTAGTAACACGGTCAGATAAAAGCTGTCTAGGTGCTGAGTGCCTACATAAAACACCTTCAATGAATTTTTGTGCAGTCAATTTAGCTGTGCAATCAGGTATACCATAACATTCTACCCGTTTTGTAATATAATCAGTAAATACAATTATGTACTCATTTCCATTATAAGTTATTGGAAGTGGTCCTAAGATGCCAGTGGCAACTTCGTCAAAAGGGCCTTCCACGGGTATGGGACACAGAGCTGCCCGCATCTTTTGATTTGGCGCCTTTTTGGTGGCACATCCTAAACACTCTTGACAATTGGTGGCACATCCTAAACACTATGCTCAGGTGTGTGAATTGAAGGAAAAGCCTTTATTACTTGATTACTTAGAATTTTATCATTTGGTTCAAAAGCTATAGTAGTGGAAGAGTTAAAGCCAGATGGCAACATTGCAAGTACTACTCATGTAATAGATCGAGCTGGCAGAGTCATTGATTTTATTGTTTGTGCCTTACAATGTAACGTAGCAACTCTTAAATTATTTTTGAATTTTAAAGATTTTATCATCCAAAATTTAATGATTAGATCAGAGATTGAAATTTATATTCTGAAAGTTGTTGAGAATATTTGTCCCAATTATAATTTCAAAAGAACTGTGTTGAAGTATAAAAAGTTCTGTATTAAGATTTAAGCCTGTGAGAGATATAACAACATTTATAGAGCCTAATATTGGTAAAGGCCTGTTTCTGGCACTTTTTATTATTGACTGAAATGGCTTTCTTTTGATATCATTTTGACCAATTTTTGCAAGAATTTTGATCAAGAGGACAGAAACACTGGCTCCCATGTCTACTACTCCTACGATAATATGACCATTCACTTTTATTATTATGCGTAATGATGGTCTTACAAATGCTTCTGACATGCTGTTTAAAGAAAAATCACAATTTAACTTAGTACATACATGCAAAAATTGATTTCAAAAATTATGTGCTAGAATAGTACATGCATGCTTTTCATTCGGCGTTGATCTAACTATCTCAATACCCTTAATTTTTGAGTTCTCATTTAATGACTCAATAGCTTGTTTTGGCTGTTTCATAATTATTGATCTCTTTTTATAATTTGACTGGAGTATGTCAGGTTTTTAGCTCAATTGTTGACTTCTCACTTGGGAAGAGAGATCTACAAAAACGTTTTTTTCTGCTCACAGTGTTGGGTAATAAGTGTTGATATTGAGAATGAACTTTGTCATTTGTTTGCCTACTTGCCTGTAGCTCATCAGCTATAGATTGTGCAACATGCTTTTGCCTTTTTTGAAAGCAATAGTTCCTAATGAGTAGGTATGCAATGTATACTAAATCAGCTGTGAATAGAAGTGCTAAGAGAAGTACAAATATATTAGAGGGACCTGATAGATGCCGCTAAGTATATGTCCTGCTGCTCCCACAGCTTTAGTTACTCCCGCATTTAAAATACGTTCTATGCGTCTTTTATTTCCATCAATTAAATTATTAACTGCATCTCCGTGCCTGCCAAAATTTGATAAATCACATCAGCGGTTTCATATAATTGAGCAGTATATGTCATTATGCGTTCAACTTTACACTTTAAATCATTAATTTGTTTATCCTGACTACTATGAGTTGCAATTTTCTCATGGTAAAGAACAGGTGAGTCAAATGTGAAAGGTCTTTAATTTCCTTTCCATGCTAGCTGCATTGGAATTGTCACAACCCAGCCAATGATCCCAAAAAGTTTCCAGTCAAGGGCGGGCCAAAAATCAGCTGTTTAAAGCGGGGATCTGGCGAGGATTTGTTGCAAGATTTGACCAATGCGACTGGCAAATTGCTGTTAGAAATCCTAAAGCAGTGCAGACCTGTGACCATAAAAATTCATGGTGTTGAAATTAATGAAATATGGCTTTTGATTTTCAGTGATGCGTGCGTGAAAACCCTAATTTTTTACGCTTGTTCTGTCAAAAATCTGGCAAACGTTTTTAATAATATTTCAGTTTACCGCCTCATAGTTCAAAATTCGAAATTTGATTCTTGGTACGTACTGCTTCTGGTATTGCTTCAGCCTGTCAAACTGTTAATTTTTCATTGTTACCTGAATAACGTGCTACTGCATATGATTGATTTTGTTTTACCGTCATAACCCAACTTAAAAAGTTGCTACTTACTGTGTTTTTTGCTCAAAAACCCTTGCATTTAATGGCGTGCCATACTTTTACCTCTATGATCAAAAATGCTCGCACAAGGAACCATGACTTTAAGTTCATTTTTGATGGTTTACATTATTTTTTAGATAATGTGAGCTTGGAAAACGTGCTAGAAAATTATTACGCATTTGTGAATTATAAAATTCTCGTAAAAGTACTAATTTTATCTCGTAAATGGGTGTGCCTAAATTCTGATGAAGGAAATTGTATTACATTCAAAAATGTTGTGCAAATGGAAGACATTTCTGATTTTTACTGAGTAAAATTTGTGAAAAAAGAATACATATATAAGCAAGCAAGGGGGTTAATGCCCTTATCACAGCGTGCATATAATACAGTGTAAGCGCTAATGAATAGCTGATATTGTTAGCGCAGAGCCTGACAGATAACAAGAAAATTTATATACTGAAGTAAATAACTTTTCATTTTAGAACAAACAATTAGCATAGCAATAGTATATATTGTACATTCTGTAAATGTCTGAAAGCAGATATTTCGAATTTGAAGAACAAGGGGACAATGGTTATGTGTATCTTTTAAATGGAAACATTGTATCACAAGAAGTAGCTTTTAGAATTTGTAATAGACCATGAATTCTTCTCTTTAAGCCCCAAAAATTTTGTTTTATAGGTAGCCCCAGCAGAAAACCTAAATGAGAACTTGGTGGCTGAAGATGAAGTGCACAAAGAAGTAATTTTAGAATAACTAATAGGCCACTATTTCCGTTCTATACAAAACAATCTACTTTTCATTCCAGGTGATTGCTAGCGGCATAGCACTCAGATTTTTTATAAACGAGGAAGAAGCTGCAAGTGTAAATCTCAGACATATTTAGGATTTTATGTAAAATACCTAATATTCAAAGTATTCAGGTTACCGCTGTGGACAAAACCATTACAGCATAGGTGGGCAGCACCAAAATTCTGGGGGAGTTAAAAAATTTCTGGAGGGGGGTGAAAAAAATTTTTAAAGGTCAAAAATGGTCTTAAAAGTGGTTGTATGGCAAAAAGAACACCATTTTTCGACGTTTCTCATCAAGCTCTCTCCAATGGCATCAAAAAATTGCTAAAAAAGCAAAAATTTTTCTGGGAGGGGTATTTTGATTTCTGGGGGTGGGGTATTTCAACTTCTGGGGGGGTACATACCCCCAAACCCCCACGCCCATGTGTGCATTACAGTATTGATTCAAAGTGGGATTGTCCATCAAGTTCCCATTGTTGTAATTTAAATATCTATTTGAATTTCTAAATAAATATCTAAGAGCAATCTAACTTACCTGTAAATGTTTTTTGTCATTTTTAAACAAGGGTACAAGGGTTAGGGCTTATAGTATTTAAGAAAATTGTTATTATGGAAATGTTAAGAGACTTATTTAATAGAGGATGGTGAAGTTGAAAAGGCCTTAATAACACACACACACACACATATATATAATTTTTCAGATTTTACCTCAAATAATGGATGCCAATGGACAAGTTCATTGGAAAACTGAGGTGACTGTGCTTGAGCAAAAGGAATTAAGCCAAATTTAAATGTAAAATAAAAGTGAAAGAAACAAAATATAAGTACTTTTGATGGCAATGATTACTTTCAAATATAATTTTTAATAACAGACTATATAATTTTTGAAGTAATAGACATATAGAAAAATAAATGTGCTAACTCATCAATTTTCTGAGATTTTAAATATTATATAAGATTTTTATATTTAGTCTTGAATGCTTGTGCTATTGCATGCCTTGGTATTATTCCTTGAAAATTTTTTAGGTCGTGTCAGCGCCAAAAAGAAACGGAAACAAAGAGTAACAAGTAACAAGGAGGAACACGTTTCTTATCCAACCAAAGAAAGCAAAACGGTAAACGTCAACTAGAAAACTTTTCTTAAAATTGAACTTAAAGTTAAGAATTTAATTCAATAAGTTAGTAATTGTGCAGTGGTTTTCGCAATGGCGTGACAGTTCCTAATTTCAAGTTTTACGTAACAACTTCGGACAAAGTGACTGAATTGGCACGCTATTGCTTAGGCTTTTAGGTAGTTTGGTTGATAAAATACAAGGGTGAAAATTTTGATTATATACTCAAACATTTCTGCAGAAATGCTAGCTTCCCTTCTGACATAATTATATAAGAAAAAAGGAAAAAATTTAATACCTGCTTGACATGAGAGAACAGAAAAACCAAGCTATCTAGCAACTGCTTTTGTTACTCATTTGCACTAGTCAGTTTTATCGCATCATGTTCTGTACAGTGCCTCATTTTTTGTGCCTTTAGGTTACAGTACACTTTTTTATAGCATATATTGATGTGTGAAGTGTACTTGCATGGTGCTCATTTGATCTCTGCCAGTTTCTCGTATTTGTTCATATAAGTACAACCCTCATAATAAGAAAGCAAAGAACATAGGATTTTCTTACTGTCTATAAATACAAGTAACAGCATGTCCTTGATTCAGCTCTTTATTCACTGTCTTCTCAGCTTTGAACGCCCAAAACTGCCATGATTTGGAAAACAGCACAAAAATTGTGCAATAACATGCATGAATTGGCAGTTTCCTAGACATGTCAGATCAGTACTACTTAAGAATAGTTGTGATTTTCAAGTTCCTGATTGGAAAAATTCATTATAAAATACCCCCATATCAATTTAATGAAATTCAGCCTGTTTTGCTAAAACTGTTTGGAAATTGATGAGCATTTTTATGGTACCACTAAAATCAAGGGGAGATGTCTGGAAACCGATATCAAGTGCAGACTTCAACAGGAGTTTACCAAAATTTCGAATGAAATTCTAAGCTGCGTATCACTTTTAGTCATTTTGACTTTACTTTACTTATTTCGATTTATTAAAAAAGAAATTTTGAAACATTTCACGAGATGCAATAATCACATTAATCATGCGGCAGTATAATGCCATTTTCTGAGAAATATTGCTCCATATGTTCCGCATTCATGTAATGTTCTTGAGCAGGGCGGGACCATACGTGGGCAGCAAGAAAATTCTGGGGTGCAAGATTTTTTGAAGGTCAAAAAATGGCCTTAAAAATGGTGGTATGGCAATAAAAACACCATTTTTTGACATTTCTCATCAAGCACTATCCATTGGCATCAAAAATTAGTGAAAAAAAACGAAAAAATTTTCAAGAATTAAATTCCGGGGGGGTATTTTGATTTCTGGGGTATTTTGGTTTCTGGGGTGCATACTCCCAACCCCCCCCCCACACCCAGGTGTGGGTGGGACCTGCTTTACGGTCAGAGCTAATCGCTTGTCAATTTTAATTTTGCTTTCATCCACAGGTTTGGGGGCATGGCCAAACCTAATCATATTTTTGGCAAAATAAGCTTTTAAATTCGTAATATTGGTGTTTTTCAGCTATTTTTTGCACATTTTCAACAAAAATTTTGTATAAACAAGGCCTTTATTCCTTTGGTCTATGTAGCTTTCACGAATAAAAATCTATGGATTATTCGAAGTTTAATATTTTCAGGGCTAAACTGCCCTGCTAAACATATTGACATTTCCAAAATTCTCAAATGAGGATGCATAATAATAAGCCTATAATAAAATTTTTTATAACGAATGCACACAGCCTTCCAATAATGAATGAACAATAATAATATCAGCTCTGAATAGATCACATTTAGATTTTGAGTGAGTAATACAGCACTTGCCGGTATGAAATAGGAAGAAGTCATCAATACGAGAAAGAAGCAAAAAGAAATAAACAAAAAGAAATAATGAGAAAAAGGAAAAAACTAAAATAAAATAAAAATAAATCAATAAATAACCAAGCAAATATTAAAAAAAGAAGAAAGAAAGACAGATATAGAGGTGTGAATCATGCTATTAGTAAAAAGAAACAAAAAGGACAAATAAAATAGCACAAGTGTACCTAAAATTAATTACATTATGAGAGATTACATGTTTTATGAGGCGCAAAAGTCTAAATGAAACAGAAAAAGTAGGCAGGATTATAAAACAAAAATTTAAAAAGAAAACAAAAAGAAGAAGGAAAGAAAAAAAACATAAAAGAGGAAAGAGAAGGAAAAATTGAAAAATCATAAATAGACAAGTTACTCAGAGAGGAACTAGGTTGCTACAGTTTCGTGCCTTTAATCAGTATAGTGACACAAGAAACATTATATTTCAAGGCAGGAAAGATCTCAGGCTCGTAAAAACAGTTTTTTCCTTTACATTTCTTGTAAGCTTTGCGCAGATCAATTGCGTGTTTCATTCTGTTGGTCACTACGTAATTGTGAACAGAAAATTTGGTGAATATGGTGTTGAAACCGCATTTTTGTAAAATTTCAATTAATTCTTTAAAGACAAGGCGGGTGTCCTCCTCATTTTTTGTGCCGGTGCATACTAGGTGAAATCGGAGAAATCTTTCAGGTTGTGAAATCGGGAAATCTGTCGGGTTTAGTCTTAACCATTTCCTCGCATTCCAGAATGATCTTATTCAAATCCAAAGGACATTTACAGTCTAGAGATGCAATTAAATTGCGCACCTTCATTTTAGTTAAATTAGAGATCAAATTAAATTTTGGGGTGTGCACCCCTCCCTATATAGGCGAACCACCTGACTCTGACTTTTGTAAAGCTGAATGATGTAAAGTGTTGATTTTATTTTATGATTCCAGCACAAATTTACAAGGACTCTTTGTTTTCATTAAACATTTCAACAAATTTGTAGAATTTGGCCTGATCAGTTAATCCTACAGCAAAAAGCTCAAATGGAAACATGCAGTGCTGACTAAGAGATTTGAAAACTTGTGCCATTTGAACAAGAAAAGCTTTATACTCTCTTTCAACACTTATTGTATGATACAAAATGAAAAATCAAACGTACACAATTCAAGGCAAGTCAAATGCACATTGTTCTCACTAAAACAATCGAAAAAATTGATGTTAATTTTGAGACCAGAAAAACGAATTATTTTTGGATTAAAAATGGAAAATAAGCGAAACGGAATAGAATCGGTAGCTGAAAGCTGCATTGTAAATTTCTCAATATTGTATGTTACTGCTTTGCAATACCCAAGGTCCAGAGAGCGTGCAAAGTAAAAGTAAATCAATTTTTGATTCAAATCATTTTTCAGGAATGCTTCAAAAACATTGACCAAAACAAATTCAAGTAAATTTGGAAAGTTATACACAAGCAGCCCAAATTAGCTTTTTGAATAACTTTAATGATTTCACTTGGGTCCATGGGATTTTCTTCATCCAGAGGAGAACTGGCACAAGTTTGCTCTATTTTCAGTGAAAAACTGACATAATGGGTGTACACGTTGTTGAGAATCAGAGTGAGGTAGGGATTGAAGGGCCAATTTCTTTTGTCCTCCAACAAATTCCTCCATTCCGAGCACACTCTTTGGCATTAAACTTTTTCATGGAAGTTCAATTAAGAGAAAATCTTAATTTTAAGTTCATTTGGTAATTCAAAATGAGTTGCCACTTTTGGAAAATTGAACGAGAAAACACTGCTTCACACAATGAGATGCAACAGAATAAAATAGATGATACTAAACTATGGATTATTAACCCACAGGGTTATAACCCCGGGGTTATTACCCTAGTGGTTAGTAATCCCTTGGGTAATTTATTCATAGTGAATAATAATATTCTTACGTACATCCATTATGGCAACAATGTGGGGGCACTATTGGGAAGGTAAAGCTTATCTCAGCAAAGAAAATTATAAATTTCACGTGGCCAAACATGTTGAAAAGGAAATATGGGAAGAAGAAGAGCAGAAAAGCCCTGAATCTCAAAGTCTGTTTCTGGTCTCAAAAAGTGAATTAAGATACCTAATGGGAACGACTTTTTGATATGGAAACAGTTGGTATGAAGAACAAGATAATGGGGAAATTTTCCAATGTTTCAAGTTCAAGTTTGACAACGTAATTGGTTTTAGTGCCCACCACAATGCCTACTGCAAAATTTTACAAATTGTGACACGTGAAAAATCTAAACTTGATGCTGAGTACAAACAAAGTTTAGTCAAAAGTGATGCTGTGGCTTTTAGCAATTTTTCTGAACTTGTCAAACAATGTTTCACTCTTTGTGATATGTCTACTCTAGCTAATCTGAGGCAACATTTTAGCAATTAAGCAAAAAATATTAATTTTTTCACACAAAGTCATTGTTTGGATAGCTTTGTGTTTGAAGGGCATTTCTCAGCCTTTCATTGGAAAATCACATGGTCCGGCAATAACTAAGGAGATATACATACAGAACTGTTTGAAAAAATTAGTTAAATTTATTGCTACTTGTCATAAGGATGATAAAATTATTTTTTGGCCTGATCTAGCAAGCTGCCATTATGCAAAATCTACGCATGACTGGTTGATGGCTCACAATGTGTCATTTGTGCCAAAGGAGGCAAATCCACCCAATGTGCCTCAAGCAAGACCGATTGAGGACTTTTGGTCTATTCTAGCTAGCAAAGTTTACGAGTGTGGCTGGGAAGCCAAAAGTGACATTCAGTTGATTTGTCGTATTAAACAGATTGATCTAACTATTGTCCAGACTATGATAGAGCGTATTAGAGGAAAATTGCAAAAAATTGAGGATAACGGAACTTTTTCCATTTTGTGATTGTTCATTGTGTAGGCCTATAGACTGTCTGTCTTCAGTTAAAAAATTGTAAATAAATGCTTATTTGCTCACGAGCTGTGCTCATTTAAATTTTGTGCCAAAACTTTCTGACCACCCGTTATAGATGCTTTGTACAGAACTTTTCCAAAATTATAGCCAGATTATTACGACTTTTAAAGAAAAATGTTGATTTCTTTTGGAACCAAGAATGCCAAAACTCATCAAAATCCATGAAAAGAATTTTAATAAATGCTCCTGTCTTAAAGTTTCCTGATTATTGCTTGCCCTTTATAATTCAAACTGAGGCATCACAATTTGGTTTTGGTGCTGTTCTTGCACAAGAAGCTGAAGGTAACAAACATCCCATAGCATTTTGCAAGCAGATCTTTGACAAAAAGTGAGACAAATTATGCACTTATTGAAAAAGAGGCTCTAGCAATAATTTGAGCCTTAAAGCACTTTAGACTTTATATTTATGGACAAAAATGTGTTATATATACTGACCATGCCCCCTTAAAGTATTTTATGAATGTTTCTCAAGCTTTATCACATTTAACACGTTGGGGATTGGTGATCTACAACAGTATGATTTAGATATACAATATAAATCAGGTAAGGCAAACTTAAACGCTGATGCATTATCTAGAATTAATCATGATGTTTTAGCTCTAGACATCCAGAATGATACCTCTAACAATCATGTTTTGAAGGATTTGCAATGGATGACTAAGTTTGTTGTGCTTTTATAGAATTTTTAAAGAATGATAAATTGCCGGATAACGAGGAATTGTCAAAATGGATTATCAAGGACTATGAAAAGTTTATAATCAAGGATGATATATTATACAAAAACGTTGGTAAAGATGACAGAATAGTAGTACCAAAATACATTATCCCAGAAATTTTAGATTTGTTTCAATCTGACTTATTTAGTGGACATTTGAGTTTTCAAAAGACTTATGACAAAATCAAAGACACACTATTACTGAAAAATATGTTATCTAATATAAACAATTTTTGTAAAAATTGTTCCTCATGTATTGGTAGAAAAAGACCCAAAAATTATTCAAACGCACCACTCCTACCCATTAAAGTCGGTGACCAGCTATTCAAGGAGAGAACTGTCAACTTTTTGGGACCTTTGCTGCAGACGTACATTGGAAATTGGTACATTTTGATTTATGTTGATTATTTAACTAAATGGCCTGAAGCCTTTCCTCTTTCTGATATGAAAACAGAAACGGTAGCAAAATATTTGTGGAGAAAATAGTATTTCGTTATGGTTGTCTAAAAGAATTGCTTTCTGATAATGCTGCAAATTTTTCTTCACATCTAATTCATGGAATCTCAAAGCTTATGTTGTCAATGTATGTATCAACTAATCAAAAAGATTGGGATGTTTTTATTCCTTTTATGCTTTTTGCATATTGAAGTGCAAAACATAGTTCCACTAAATTTTCTCCTTTTTATCTACTTTATGGTCATGAACCCTGTTTACTGGTGGATATGGTTTTGCAAGAAATAAATCCTTATTTAATTGATATAGATGACTATAAACAAACTTTTACTGATAAAATGTCAGCAGCTTGGTCTTTAGCCAAGGAAAATATTGAAATATCTCAAAAGATACAAAAGACTCAATTTGACAAGAAAATAAAATCTGTAAAAACTTTTAACAATGATGATTTTGTTATGGTTTTTAAACCTTTTAGTCGTAAGGGTTGCACAGCTAAACTTCCTCACCAGTGGAATGGACGCTATAAAATTTTGACGTACGTTTTCCAAATTTAATTGTAAAATCAATATGAAACCGGAATAAACCTCCTCAACTTGTTCACATTAATTGAGTCACATTCTGTGAACCTCCTAAACAATTTGCTGTGGATCCTAATTTAGAGTCAGAATATGAAACAAAATGACTATTTTAAAGTTTAATAGTGCTTTAATTTGCTTCCTGTTTTACAGTTATGTGGAGTGCAAATGCAGGAAAATTTGTTTGTGTTAATTTTGTTATTAGACAAGTATATATGTTTGTAGATATGATTTTTTTGTGTGCTAAAAGTATGTAGCGTTTTATAATTGTGGAGGAATGTCATGGTTTTAGATTTTACTTGAAATTTACTATTTTAGAAATCGTGGAATTTCTAGTTTCTCTTAACATTTATAACCAATGTGGCGCAATTGTTGACTTTACTATGTGAGAATAGAATAGAAGTATTCACGTATGTGATTTATGATTACAACTAAACTCGCATTTAGCAATACTCAATGATACCAATTAGTAGGTACTTTCTGGGTTTTCAAAAAGTAGTAATATGGAGTGTTATATAGAAAAGATTATAATAAAAAGTTGTTTCGGCCACATTTATGAATTGAATACCCAAGATGTTATGTATGCATACGTATGTGAACAGAAGGAAGATATTTTTACATTATCACGCCTATCAGGTGTTTTCAGAACCTATATTAGGTACTTATAGTGCCACCATACGTGGGCAGCAAGAAAATTCTAAGGGGGTCCAAGATTTTTTGAAGGTCAAAAAATGGCCTCAAAAATGGTGGCATGGCGATAAAAACACCATTTTTCGACGTTTCTCATCAAGAACTATCCATTGGCATCAAAAATTGTAAGAAAAACAAAAAAATATTCAAAAATTGAATTCTGGGGGGTTTTTGATTTCTGGGGGGAGTCTTTTGTTTCTGGGGGGTCCAGACCCCACCAAGACTCTCCCCATGCCCATGTGTGAGTGCCACTAGATAGCTATTTATTAATCTTCATTTCTTCTTACAATTAATGTTTTGTCAGAAATTTTGCTGTTTTCTTCATCAATCTTTCATTTTTTGTCCCACCACCACTCTCCCCCATTGCCACACTTTCAGCTGCTTCATTTAGATCACCCATGTTCATCTGAAATAAGTGTATGTTTTTGTGCTATGAAGCTTCAAAGTGCATTTGCTCTCTTAAAAGGAATTCATATTCTTACACAGCTTATTTAATCATATTTTCATAATTCTATTCTTGGATTTTTCAGACTTTTTTATTCTAAAGTCTTTGAAAGAAAAAATGGGCTGCTTCTCCGTCACATTATCAATAATAAAAGACAATATGCAATAATATTAATAATCAATAACAAAAATAATAACAAAATGGAGAAGTGTTTTCATAATGTTAAAGATATTCTTATATTTTTGATCAGAAAAATTACAAGAAATGAGATTTTAAAAATTTTTTATTACTTGGTATATAAACAAAAGTTATTACTTGGTCCAAGTCTAAAACTACCCAATCATTGTCTCTCTTAAAACTATTTCTATTTTCCATTGAATTTATACTTCCTTCTATGAAATGCCAAAAATTGGAATCAAAAGCTTATTTAGTGCGCAAGATGACAGCAAATAGAATGCTTTATTAATCAAACTGATAACTTGCTTTATTTTCCTTTCATGTTTGATTATTTTACACTTCTATGCCAATTTTCAGCCTTTTTGTATTGAATGATTTAATTCCCATGTTAAATTTCCTTCCAGTAAATTTTCCTCAAGTAAATTTTTCCCCAGGTAGTTTTTTGCCTGGTAAATTTTTACCTGGCAAATTTCCCTTGGTAAATCTTTTACATCATCATTGTTGTCGCTCATATTTTTACATGTGCACTATGATACAATTAAAGTTAAGATGCAGAGGTGATTTAGAAAAGCGATTGAAAAAAAGTGAAACAAAGAAACAATAAAAGGGTAAACATAATTACCAATAGCAAAGTTCTCTCAGGCTTTGTTTACCGCCCAAATCTTTACCACTTAATTTATTGGCGCCCAACAAATTTCCACAAATCTATGCATAATTGGACAAATTGTTCGACCAAATTAGCTCATAACAATAAAAAAGTGATAGTAGCGCAGCCAAAAGCTACTGCAGAGTATTCTAGCGCCAAAGAATTGCTTTTCAACAAATAAAAATATGGAATGCCGATTTTTTGCAAATATGGACTGAAAGATCATATTCAAAATACAATGCAATAACAATGCACAAATTTGTTGAATTTAAAAAAATTGTACAAAAGTACATTCAAATTATTATTAGACAATATTGTTTCAGTGAAACTCAATGAATTATCACTAATTAAACATTCAATAATATAAATTTGTTTGCTGTTGCGCTATAGTCATTGATTTGTTTCCTATTGTACAACAAAAAATAAAGGTAAGCCTAAAAATATTTCAATTAGCACACAATTTGACAAAGTCCTGATCAATTGTTGACAAGCTGAATATAAGGAATTTTATTCCTCCAGCAATCCATTTGACAAAACACTCCCCAATATTTGTTGAGTTTTGCATTCTAGAATTTAAGAGTGGGATCTCCTAAACTCAATCAATATTTTAATTTTGCATGAATTTTTCTCATCTAACAAATGCATTTTGTTGCTCAGTAGAAAGTCATTGCTGTATAGCCCTCACATCTAATTAATTTTAAGTCAAACCCTGATTTCCAGGGCAGGGCATAATTTAGGCCTAGAATTATAATTCTATAAGACACATTGAATTATAATATGTAGTCTCACCTGCAGATGGGTGTGAGGGAGTCTGGGGCATGTGGTCAGCAAGAAAATTCTGGGGGGCAGCCAGACTTTTCAAAGGTAAAAAAATGGCCTTAGAAGTGGTGGTATGGAGAACAAAGCACCCTTTTTAACATTTCTCATTGAGCACAATCCTATTGGCCACAAAAAATTGTGAAAAAGAAGACAAAATTTTAAAATTTGAATTCTGGATAGGGGGTATTCTGATTTATGGGGAGGGGTTATCTTAGTTTTTTGGGGCTTTGTATACTGGGGTTAGTCCAAAAATTTTAAATCATGAAAAAGGTTGGAAAATTGTAGGTAGGGCATAGAAACACATTTTTTTGGTCTTTTTATATTCATTGGCATAAAAATTCATGAGTAAAATTTTTCAAAAATTTATCACAGGTTTTGAGACCACTAATAAATTTGGGGTATGTCCCTCACATGTAAGTACTCATTGAAATATAAAAAGTAACAAGCTAAGCTGCCTGAGATTTAAAATGCTTAAATAAAAATTTTATAAATTGTAACGCTTATTTTTGGGGTGCATAGACTAATAATAATAAAAATGTTGGATAAGAAATTTTTGGAAATTTCCTCAAAATTGGAATCAAGGCTCTGCTTTTTCAAAGTTCGGATTATAATGAAGGTGTATCAAACTAATCTTACTCAGATTGAGCTTATGGTACCTTAAAGCTTATTTCAATGGCTAAATCATTCTGTACTGACATTTCTAAACCTAGTATAAGGCTGCACCATTCCCAGCAAACTTTTAACAATTCAAAAAGTGTATAAACATTGAATTTTTTTGAAAAATTGTACATTTTAATTTGAATGGTAAGGTGTAAAATGACATATTGAACTTATCACTGCAATAAGATGCACATAGACTAACTTACCTCCTTCCCTTCCAAACATACATACCTTTACCTTGGTAAATTTTCCAGGAATTTGAGGCCATAGCATGCTTTAGGGACATTAACTTACCTCGGCTTTCAAGCATATATGCCTTTTTTTACTTTAGTAAATTTATGAGGGAATTTGAGGCCATCAAGTGCTAAGGGTAAGTAAGCACCCTATATTACTCAATGACAATGCTTTATGTCACAGTACACGTGTCATTTGTTGCATATTTGGTTATTTTTTTTGTAAGAATGCCTCTTTATGCAATTATCATTCAACAAGTTTTCTATTCCACTTGGAATTTATTTTGATACTTATCTTCATTTTTCATGCCACTCAAATAGAGCTGAAGCTTCAAAAGCAATGAATTTTAAAGGAACTATATTGTCCTATTTCACTTTGCCCAAAAGAAAATTGTTGATCTAATACAGGGTGTTTCAATAAAAAAACAGTACCGCACTAAGATGGATATACTGTAGCGTACATTCAAAATTAAAGTTGAAACTTTGCAAGAGTGTGGTCTAATGTTTGGTCGCTTGTTTAGTGAAATATTATGATATGGGAAAGATATCCCCGGAATTCAGGGCTTTTTCCTAAAGCCATGTATACTTCGAGTTTTAGCTCGGAAACTTTAGAATTTTTTCCAAATTAGTGATGACCACTAATAACTTAGTGATCACTGCACGTAGACTGCTGAAATTTTCAGGGGTAAGAGAAACAAACATCAGAAACAAACAAACAAATAGAATTTCAACCAATACAACTGAAAAATTTTGCAGTAACGTTACAGTAAGTGTTACTCACGATGACCTCCATTAGGTCTGTCAGTCAATTTTAATTGATAGATGAAGTCATTGATTCTTTGCAGTCAGGCACTCCTAGGCCCTGTAATTTTCCTTTTCAATTGAGCAGTAATTCTAATCTGCATTTTGTATACGAATTTTGTCAACATTAGTATATGAGCTATTAGATTTTACTATTTTAGCAAAAATCCAAAAAATATTTTGGCGCCAAAACTCGAACTATGTGAGTTTAGAAGAAAAGCCATAGATTTAGGAGAATTTTTCTCACATAAATTATGCCGAACAAGCATCCATGCATAAGACTTCACACCTGCAAAGTTTTAATTGTCAATTTTATGTATACGCTACAGTATACCTTTATTAGTGCGGTATGGTTATTTTTTGAAACACCCTGTATATGATGTTTAAGAAATGGGATGTATTGTAGTTGTTGATAAAGAGACAACATCATACTTAACTAGAAATAAGGTGCTTGTTATAAATGGAAATTCAAATTTGTCTGCAAAAAGCGTTCAACTATTTACCCAGAAGTCTTCCTTAAAATACCATATTGTTTCACTTTACCCCTCTAATACCCTTTTGCTCTTTATATGTAGTATCTATTTATATTCTTCACAACTGTGTTTTATTATTGCGTTCAAATACAGAACCATGTAGCAAAAATTGTAGGAATAGAAATTTTGAAACATAATTTCTAGCAAAATATTCTATTGAAAATTCTCGGAAGCAAAAACAATAATAGGTATATAAAAATACAATTTATGCTTAAAATAGTTAAAAAATACAATTTACACAAAGGTGATCAATTAAATGACATTGTTTAAGAAATACATTTTTGACATTAATAACTTCTACATTGAGGAAAAAGTAAAAAACAAAAGGCAAGGTATGAAAATATGACAATAAACAACATTTATTGTATACTACTCTGTAATCTCTTGTACAAGTTCTTGTTATGACATTTCTTTCACAATCGCATGATATTCTAGATTCAACAATAGTTTTTACGATTTCATTGTTCATACAAAATTCAGACACCATAATGCCCAAAACAAACAGTTTGTTTATTGGCAACATTTAGTACACCTATAGTAACTGTATGCATTGCATGCACGATCCTAATCATATTTCTTACTTTATAATTTTTTCCGGGGCCTTATACAGCTCAAGGCTTACCCACACACCTGTAATAGCTCTTTCTTCATTAATGTGGATTGATTTGATTTATAGCACATATTTCGTATAATGGGAAAAGAAGCTTACTATTGACATGGTAAGGAAGCTTGGGATGATAGAGGCCTCATGGGGGTAAAACAGTGCATTTGATGATTCCAATGTAGCTTTTGTTGCAAGGTCAGTGAAATTTTCAGCAATTATTTTGGGATGTCTGAGAAAATAAAAAATTGGTAAATTTTAATTATTTTATCCATCAAACCTAAAAATGTAAGGTTATTTAGAACATCAAATGCTACAAAAATTGTAAACATGCTATGCATACAAACTTCTCCACCCAGATAGGGAAGAGGCCCCTCTTGCAAATATATGGATATAGTGAGCACAAATCTAGGTGGACCATTTTTTCCAATGGGTTGCACTTGTGGTATAGCTTGATTGCATTCATACACCCTCTGTAGAATGTGTCATGGGGGCTTATAGGGTCTGCACTTTGGCATTTGTCAAAGAAGTTTTTATTTCTTTGATTTGCTGTAAGAAAAAATGAAAAGAATAAGTATTTTAGAATTTACTTGCTAAACCTGGAAACACAAGTTTATTTAGTGGTCATATACTAACAAAAAAAATTTTAAATTGCAGAATTGGCTATTCACTTTTGATTCTTTGTAAAGCTAGCATTTCCACTTTTTGCTCACATTGTAGCCTTGCATTTCAAGGTATGTTTTGTGTTTGATGGTCAATTGATAGGCTTCTTTGAATGTTTGACATTCATTCAGGCTCTTTTCATTCCTTTTCTTAATACATTTTAACAACCATGCCAAATTAGTGAACAAACTAGTTTTTGCAGTATGAAATTGTTTATTGAATATTTGATGACTAATATGCACAATCAGGGGTCTCAGCAGCACAAAAATTCTAGGGGGGTGAAAAAATCTTCAAAAGTAAAAAAATAATCTTAGAAGTGGTTGTGTGGCAAAAAAATTCCTTTTTTAATGTTTCTCATCGAGCACTATCTAATGCCATCAAAAAATTGCTGAGAAATCAAAAAAAATTCAAAATTTGAATTCTGGGGGGGTTGTTTGATTTCTGGAGGGGGTATTTCAACTTCTGGGGGCTGCATATCCCCAAAACCCCCCACGCCCATGTGTGGTCTCAACAATCCTCCTCAAGACTAAAATGCAAAAAATATATAAAATTCAGGGTACCAACACCCTTGGAATTCATATATGGTTTTTTAATGCAGCCCATCCACTTTGTACTTCCCAATTCGGACCTCTCCTCCATTTAATTTGTGACATATGTCAATTTTCTGGCTCTTGGCCACCCACTTCAGTGCTGTAGTTGATTGTTTCTTGTGATTTTGGTATCCCTCAATAGGTGCTATACCTATCGTATTTTCTTTGACATAATTTTGACAAAAAACTCAGATGCATGTGGAGGCAATAGTGATGCTCAATAGGAAGGGGTTGACATTGGTTTCAGAGATGAAAATTTCACAAAATTTGAATGAGCATTTTGTCAGAATGTGCATGTTGTCTTTGCAATATCATATGAGCTCTTTTTTCAGATTGAATGCTTTTCTTTTTCCTGTTTGTACCTAAAAAAAGTGCAAAAAACTAGTTTTGTGGAGTAATAATAACAAGACATTAATTTGCATATGTTTGGAGTCATCCCTTGCCCCCTCTGGACTAAATTGCGCCAAAATTATTCTTTTTTGACTTACCACTCCAAGAAATCTACTCTAGTTTCTTCTTTCATCCCGTCAGGGGCATAGAATTTTGCCTCAGGCGTTGGACCCTCATTTGATTTGACCAATTGGCCTCAGTTTTGAACAGGTGAGGGAAATAACCTTTTTTGAGTTGCAATTTGTAAAATGTTTTAGGGATTGCGCTAAGGTGCATGGGTGGAAAGCTCAAAGTATCAATTATACAAATTGGACCTGCTTCTAGCATCATGATTTTGAGCCCTTAAAAATTTAAAATTTTGAGTTATATCTTATTTAAATGAAATTAATATAATTTATACTTAAGTGTATAATATACTAATATTTTTACTGCAAATCTCACCTCTTCTTACTATCTTAGGCTTTATGGTCCTTTGATTGTGAAAATATCCAGGAATGAACTGTGAATCAAACCCTCAGGCATTGTGCGCTAATGCAGTAGCCCCTCAATTTTACTTGTAAAACAGCCAGGTGCTAAATTGGCTCTTACAGTTGTGACCAATGAAGATGTGATGATTTTGACCAC
Organism: Mermis nigrescens; assembly: GCA_036768485.1. Taxonomy (NCBI): domain Eukaryota; kingdom Metazoa; phylum Nematoda; class Enoplea; order Mermithida; family Mermithidae; genus Mermis; species Mermis nigrescens. The sequence continues at coordinate 5,201,116 of JAVLUZ010000157.1, read as the reverse complement.
CACAATTGCCACAGTAGCCCGAAGGTCTGTTTTGGCATTGATCACAAACTTGGTAAGCCACACAACAATTGGGTATATGCTTTTTGTCATTATTGACTTCTTCCTCTTAGTGAGTTTGAAAATCTAAAAAATGAAAATGGCTTTTTTATCTTTGTCGCATTTGAGGGACTAAAATACAAAAATTAGGGCAAAAGAAAATTAAGTAAGCAACTTGCTTTGTATTTAGAAAGTGCCATTCTCCATCAGTGGTGTTTGCCACCCACATCACAAACATCCTGATGACTATGATGATCAGGTTGTGTCTCCTCCATCATGCTGTTTTGCTCATGCCCACCCAAAACAGATCAAGCCATTTTCTACTTTGCCGTCCATAGTGTCCTCAACTGATTGCCTTTCTTTGGAGTTCTGAGTCTATTACATCTATTTACCAGCTATTGGTGCATTCCTTGTGCTTGCTGCTATCAGCCATGACCTTATTGTTGCTCACCTACGCATCAAGGCTGCTTCTGCCGGTCTCAACCCCAAGCTGCCGCCTTATGTTCTCACACCTCTACTTTGCTTGCTCTCTTCCATACCACATGGCCAAGCACTATTGTCACTCTGATTCTACCACTGATTCATCCCCTGCTGCCAATGCCCATCATGCCATCACTGCCTCTTCCAACCACCCTGAGCATGATGAGACTGCCTTGGCTTCATCTAGAAATCCGCTTATTGCTAAGATCTAATGCCACTTTTGCCTAACATTGTTGTTTTTTTTTATTTTACTGTTGGCTCCCTTATTTTAATCCTTTTATCATTTGTTGTTACACTTATCCTTTCTTTTATTGATTATTTCTCTCTTCCCTCTCATTTTCATTCTGTAAGTCATCTATTTGTATTCTTAATGCCCTTTATTATACTCTGTTTGTACATGCACCATGCTTTATTTTTTTATCATTGTACTGATTAATTTGTGCTGCTTCTTGCTCGGTTTCTTTATGCCTATTCTTATACACTGTTAAACATATGCCATGCTTTTTTGTTTTAATGTGTTCCTGATTAAACTGTTATGCATTTTCACTCTTTTTCTTTCTTTTCTTTTCCCTTTCATTTTTTTGCATCCAGCTTTATTTAGCAAGATAGTCCGCATTCCAGTTTTCATTCTCAAGAAATTTTATGTCATAGGCTGGCTTTACAACATATGCACTACAACTTCCAGGTAGCCTTTTTCACATGTTTTACACATTCAATTTAAAACCAGGGAGTCTCAGAGTGCTCCATGACACACTTTTACCCGTTTTGGACTGGTCATTTTCTCAAATCTACTTAATTCTTTCTGCACTATCACGTCAATTTTGTTTTTTTACATTGATTCACTGGAACTTTTCTATTTCTCCCCTTTCCCCTTTTACTCGGAGTTTTTTGCATTTTTTTACTAATTTTTTTTCTACTTGGGGCTATGTTATTTTTCATCCTCCCTTCTCTTTCTTGTCGTATTCACAATACAATCAATAATTTTGAGGTTTTTGAACTTTCCTGAACAAACTTGAAGGATTCAGAACATGAGACATAGCTCATTAGAAAGAACATTAGATTTTCTAGCTATTTCCGGAACAAATTTCTGAAATTTGTCAGAAACTCACTGCATAATAGGTGCATACATCAAAAGCTACAGTATGACAGTCTTTCTGGCATCCATATTGAAAAACAGGAATACTTTAGTAAATCAGACAAATAGGATATCATTCAAACATGCTATTTTGGGCTTTCTAAAATGTGCTTAAACAATAAAAGTATGAAGAATCGGGCATGCAAAATGCATACATTATAACAGCAGCCATATTTTGAAAAAATTATATTGAAATATCAGGACAAACTATTTAGACACAAATTATTAAAAAGGGTGTAATTTAGAGCAAAAAATATCTAACTATTTTGCCATTTTCCAAAATATGCAACTTAACCTGAAATACTGTAGTGACTGAGCAGAGTTTAAGCATTTTTTAGAGCCTGTCATACTGTTGACATAAGCTAGCTATACTTCTTTTGGCAAAATCGTTTCATTCCTAAATTGTCTATCAAAAAGACTTTATTTCATGAATATCCGTTCAGTTGTTCTTGAGTTCATCTCAAAAACCTCACTTCACTGAAAAGAGTTATTTAATGGTTAGCAGGTTCATCAGCTTTGACCAACTGTCACACTGTAGGCATGTTGCATTTGCCTCTTTATCTTGTCTTTATTTTTTTTAGCTGTTCTTTTGCTTGCTTTCATTTTGCATCCACTGCAAGGAGCATACCTGCCTAACCCCTCCATGCTCTGTTATGGTTACAATTCTATTCCATCATGTTTTTTTGTGTCTTTGTAACTTGATAGTAGCGGCTCAAAGCAGCTGGCGTAATCAGCTGAATTAGAAGAAGGAAATGGATGACAAAATAACAAAAGTCTTTTTTAGTCTTTTTACCTTTTGCGCATAAAATTTTTATTTTTGGAAATCAATTTTTTTAAATATATTCATTTTTTTGTATTTACCAATAATTCAAGAGGGAGGAGTAATGAAAACTTCCATAATGATTTTTTAAACAACAAACTCACTTTTTTACATTAAGTACGCTCATATTCTTATAAGTTTTGTGTATTGTGTTAAATCATACAAAATATATGTGCATCTGATTATTTGATTTTTGACTTATAATTCACCTGTAATACATGCACAATTATTGGTTATTTAATTTCCCTGGAAAACGATAGAAGAATTTTCCTATTTTCAAAATGATAAATTTCTGCAAGCATTATTTTCTGACCAGCTCAAAGCATCCCCATGAGGTCTTGTGTGTTTGGCAAACCATTCTTTCCAGTTGACCAGTCTGGAGGTGGTTGCCCCATTTGCATGCATTCCTCCTTTTGATGAGTCAATAACGACAACTTTTAGGATCATTTGTTCATTGAAGGCAAATTTGGTTTTTCATTGTTGAACAAGCTCTATCACACTCATGATGCAGTTGGCCTTGAAAACATCAGCAGCCATGAATGGGACGAGCACTCTAGAATCAAGGCTTGAGTGCTGAATTTCTATTTTAAATGTGGGCAGATGAGTGCATGTTGCAGGGAAAGATATTTTGCAAAATATTGTTTAAAATTGAAGGAAATAAAATCAGTGTGATATCATCAATTTTTCAAAATTGAATTTTATAGCTTGTAGCTTTGGCATGAGAATGTTTGATGAGCAGCATGGACATTTTGCCTATGTCATAAAAATCATCCAAACCTAGACCTATTTGTTCATTGATTTGATTTTTAAATGATAACTTTTCCCAGAATTTGCAAACTGCAAAATTTTTGCATTGCTCTTCTGTTAGCTTTAGTCTAGAAAAGTTCAAGTTCAGAAAGATGAAAAGCAAAATTTTATAATCCTTCTCCCTATAATTGCTTTCAATCAACAATTTCAAGTTTTTGTAATCAATTTCAGGCTTAGCTAAATCTTGGGTCAAATCATCGTGGATTGACGTTGCCCAAAATTCAGCACAAATTAAATTTGCTCAAAATATAAAATGCTTGAATGATAAATTTCTCATGCCCCTCCCTATTTATACCTGTTTTTTCGTGGTAATGTGCCAACCATGCCTGGGCGTGGAAAGGGGGGGAATTGGGGGAAAATACCCACCCAGCCAAAACCAAAATATATCCCTTCATAAAAATCAAAATACCCCCCCCCCAGAATTCAGTTCTTGAAAATTTTGTAAAAATTTTTTTTGCAATTCTTTTGATGCCACTAGATAGTGCTCAATGAGAAACGTCAAAGAATGGTATTCTTTGTCATACCACCACTTTTAAGGCCATTTTTTGACCTTTGAAAAATCTTGCACCCCTAGAATTTTCTTGCTGCCCACATATGGTGCCAACCAATCAGACTGATTTCCCCTGTTGTCATAAGCATTATTTCTTGGAAGCACATCCAAGCATGCCCCTCCCTATCTCCTTTGAAATGAGTCATTGCCTGCTATTGTGGATCCGGCTAATTAATTCTGCTTTTGTTACGGCCTTAGGCTCTTCCTTATCAAATACATTGTCATTCATTAATCGTCCGCCTTGCATATCAAACTCTAAATATTTCATTTTTGGCGGTCTGCCGCATTTTTTCACTTTGCCATTGGCAACTATTTTACAGGAAGAGGTGTCTGCTGCTGTTTTTTCTCTGCTCCTCAACAATGTATTGTTTGTGTCCAATATCAGCTAATGCTCTTAGCTTTTTATCAGGTCCACCTTTCCTAGAATGCAAAACTTTACTCTTTTCTTTTTTGATTTTTACTTGCACTGCAACAATATGATCATCCATAATTGTGGACCTTTTTATCAACAAATTATATAATTCTTCAGGGACTACAACCATATGTGGGCAGCAAGAAAATTCTAGGGAAGGGTGCAAGATTTCTTGAAGGTCGAAAAATGGCCTAAAAATGGTGGTATGGCAATAAAAACATCATTTTTTATGATTCTGGGGGTATTTTGATTTCTAGGGGTGGGTATTCTGGTTTCTGGGGGTGCATACCCCCAAACCCCCGACGCCCAGGTGTGACCACAACCATCTTGCATACGCTCATTTTGAAATGGCTATTCTCAGTGCTCCAAAAAGTTCAGCTATGAATTCAGACGATTCACTTTCAAAAACCTTTTGTTTATCTTTTAGATGTGTGCTAGGTAGTGCAAGTAAATTTAAGCTATCCTCAAATCATGTACAACAGTCAAGATTCTTGGCACAGAAGCTGCCATATTTAATTAGTGGCACATAGTCTGAGTGAGTACTGAATAAAATTCTGGGGGTGCCTGCTAGATTAACAAATTTTTTAGTTCTTTTTAATCTCTTCTCACTGAGTAGTTCAAAATCTGGCTCACTTACTTCAATTTTTTGCTTTGCTTGCATGGTTTGTTAAATTTTGTTTCTATAAAAATAACTATATATTTTTCTAGACTGTTCTCCATTTTATTATTGTATGCTTGTTGCTGAAGTTATTTGAACACAGCCTGTTCTGAATATAATCAGTAAAAATGTGAATCAAAATGTAATTATATGGCTTTTTGCACATTTATTTCAAATATGCCTGTTTCTATGGCCCTCCATTGCCATACAGCTGGTTAAGAGCGTATTCAAGACATTTAGGTGAGGCATTGCTGTTAAAACAAAGTAGTGCATGTTGCGGTTTATAGTTGTGGAAAGTGGTCTTGAAAAATAGGATTTTGACTTAAAAGAAATTTAGCATATTTCTGTGATGGCCCTAAATGGTGAAAAGTCTTCCAAAAATTACGATTTTTATGGCAATGTCTGATAAATCATCGCAGATGCAGACATTGACTGTGTTTGGCTCTGATGACCATACCTGGACAAAGGTCAGTCTTCCAGGTGATACTGGTGACCAAAAATTTTGGTTTGTTGTTGGTTCAAAACAGGATTGTTCTAGAATTTTAATTTCCCTTATTATTTTTTGAAATGTTGTATGCATCTCATTAATCTGTCTTTGGTTTATCTGTCAAAATATATCAAATTTACCCTTATTTGTGTTTGTAAACCATGTGTTCACTGTTTATGGTTATTAATTAGTGTACATAGTGCTTATCAATAAATTTTGGGAAGTGTCTAATAAGCAGTTGCATATCTCATATTGTGTTTGTCGAAGCATAATATTACCAATTTTCCATCTTTGGCATCAATTGAGTTTTTGAATCATTTTGGTCCATGGTTCACATTCAAACAAAGTTGTGTAACTGTGTAATGATTAAGGCAGTCGCATGCAATTGATCTTATGTTTTTAGAAGTTCATCTGATTCATATATTCTAATTCACTTCAAGTTCTGCAGATTATGTGTTCATTTTAGTCATGATAATTGGGTTGATTTTTAAAATGATGCATTAAAAAAGGCTATTTTTCCTATTAGTAAATATAGTGAGGCATTTTGATGATGGTTGTTTAAGTACACTCCAGCATTAAATCACATAAAGTTTTGATTAGATAAAGTGGAATACATATCCATTCTTAAATTGAAGTCCGCAGTGTTGCCTCGCTTTCTTTTATCTCAGAGTGATTAGAGACAGTATGCAGTGCCTTTTCTAACTTTTTTTGTTTATAAAGTCTCTTTTTACTGCTGCATTTATCTTAAACTTGGCTTTCTTGAGATTAGTAGGATAATTTTAAACTGATAATTTTAGATGCGCATTTAAACTATAGGATAAATTAGCAAAAAAGTCAATGAAGTAATAAAATTCCTTTATTCTCTGCATAATAACTCCATCATCTTCCATAATCAACAACTTTATAAACTGAGCTGTATAATACTGTAGCATAAATCAACCTATGACTAATTTGGTACATTTAGCATATTAATAATTTGCAGGTGTTGTAATATCGCAATGTCTTACTTGCTTTTGCTATTTTATGCCTGATTAATTGTGTTTCTTCTGAATGCATGATGGTAATCAATGAAGTAAATTCAAGCTTTAAGCATATTGGTGACACAAACAATAACTTTGTTGGATTAAAAGCAGTTGGCTGCCCTAACAAGAAGCCAGTCATGGAAAATTATTTGCTCATTTTGATTACGGCTACTATAAATATGCATGAGTATGTTGCTGGGATGCCAAAAATGTCGGTTTGTTATTGACTTTGCTGCAAATTTTTGTCAAGTTAAATTTCTTGCAACTTCGGATTATTTTTTTGTTGGCCCAAAAGAGCTAGATGATCAGGGTGGTGGATATGAAATTATCTAGTACTACTGTTGTGAGTTGAGCAAAATCTATTGCTTCTACTTTTCAGCAAAGGACAATTGGCGATTTCAAGTCATCCAATGGAGAACAAGGAGATATGCAATTTTTTGACAAGACATAACAACGTATTTGCCATAATCTTGTTAAAAGCGGCAAAATCTACTGATTTACCAAAAATACAGCTGCAGACTACTGGGCAGATGGATGCTGATATAAGTCTCCAATTGAAAATTTAGAATCACATGCACGGCATGGTAGTTTTTCCATAAAAACTTGGAAATCTCTGACTGGCCAGATCATCATAAACTTCCTTGCTACCTGTGCAAACTGTTTTAAAACCCTAGCAAAGATGCCAAACCAGCTGGGTGATCGTTTTATAATTAGAGAAAAGGACAGCGGCAGCAGTAAAAAATCAATTAAGAGATGCCCAGAGCTGAAAAATGATAGGAGATTTTATTTAAAATGTTTTAAATGCAGGAATCCATTGCCAGGAGTTGCTAACAATTGTGCAAGCAAAAATTTTGCTTACCTGGATATTGTCAGTAGTAAGTGTAACGTCTATATGAATCAGTATAGTGATGTATCTAGGATCTTTGTAAGGGGTCGTAATCCAAGTTTTTCAAAAACAGTCAAAAATAAAGCCCTTAATGTCTTAAATAGCTATTGTCCGCGTTTTATGTGAAGCACAACATGTCCTCAGAAAACTTTCAAATTTTTGATAATTTCATGCAACAAAAATATTAAATTTTTTGACTTCTGCAAAAATCCAATGGAAGAAGTTTTAGAGGCTCAAGTTACTACTGCTCAATTTGCTCTATTTGTAGCATTTTATATGGAGACTGGAGCGCCCAAAATTTTTTGTAATTTATGCTTAAATAATTGAAAACTGTGCTGAAATAACTGTTTTGCTCTTCAAATTGTTTTATGCAGGAGTTGTGGAAATATTTGCCATGACAAAAACCTGTTTCTGGGGCAAAAATATTGCTTCCAGGCCACCAAAAAGTAAATAAACATTTATTAACAGAAAATCAAACTAAATTGTGGAAAAAATTGAGAAATTATAATCACTGACTGCCAAAAATCATTGCAAATTTTTTGATGGTACAAAAATTCAATAAAAATGAGTTTAATGTTGAACTTTTTCATGTTGACGCATTCCAATCAACAGCATGGTTCAATTTTGCAGGAAATACTCAAGTGCCTAGATGGAGAAGCCCATTGTCATCCTTGGATCAAGCTATCATGGTCATATAATCAAGCACGTGGAAGAGCAAGTGTGACACTGTCTAGAGGAAGAAGCACGTGGAATAAACATTTATTTTATGTTGTCAAAGCCTGATATATTGGCTGTTTTGAAGAGGCTCTCAATTATGGTGATGCGTGCAATGTCACAAATGACGATGGAAAAAAGTGGCAAATTGTCAAGATGTTTAGCAGCAACCCAATAGGTTGGATGACAGTCACACAAGAAGAATGCTACGCAATGAGAATTGTGCTGGCGCCAGAGCTCAAATAATCTGATAAAAGTAATTTTCTACCCTGACACATGTTTATTGCTGGGCAATGTTGATCACACTTTATTGATTTATTTTAAGCATGTAGAATAACACAGGTGTAGGCGCAATTAATTACAATAAGTATTAAGTTATTGAAAACGTGTATACTTTACACTAGAAAGTTATTTTACTTCCAGAGAGTTGCAAAAGGTTAATTTTATTTTTAAAATGTTTTCCATAATGTCAGCATTATGAATCTTACTCTTAAATTTCCCAACACCCAATAATTGTGTAAGGTTTACACTTCATTTATTGTAGAGTTGTAAAGTTTACACTAAAAATTTGTTTCACTACCAGTGCATAGCAAAACATGAATTATTTTTGAAAATGTGTTCTGTTACGTCAGGATCCTAAATCTGATGATTCTGTTAAAATCCAGTATTTGTGTAATGTTCACACTGATTAGTTACAGCAAAGGTGAAATCTATTTTACTTCCAGAGCGTTCAAAATGTGAATTTTCCCATAATGTCTTTGTAAAGTCTAAATTAAGAACCTAACTGGTTCGACTTCTTTACATTCAAGTGTTGTCTAAATTTCACACTGAAAACTAACCTGAGTTCTCAAATATTGCAAAGGTGAATCCTTTCAAAAAACTTCCATAATGCCAGGACTATAAATCTGACTGTAAAAATTCTTCACACATTGTACTTGTGTAAAATTTATACTCAAAATTATCGTAGTCCCAGAGCATGGCAGAAGCTTATTTTTTCAAAATGTCAATAGTAATGGAAAAATTATGGATTTGAATCTAATTATTCTTCACACACATATTAGTTGCATAAAGTTTACACCTGTCTAGATTAGGTAAGCTTGACTTGTTTAAAGAATAAAATGGAGATGTTCAGAACAATCTTGTCTTTCATTTTCTTGGACTGCAATCATTATCTTTGCATGTTACCCATTCAAGTTTACTGATTGATTTACTCAAGTTTTGCTCTTTAAACGTAGGGTACCAGCAAAGGAAAATACTCTGAATGAATAAAAAGGATCAATATACTTGAATAACGGATTGCCTAAGACATAATATACTTGGAATAACGGATTGCTAAAGACATGAAAGGAGCGGACTAGGAAAAGTCATCACGTGTGCAAAAAAATATCTAAGAATCTGCTGAAAAGTAGACTTTCTCTAACCAACACTGCAGCCTTTGACAAAAGGTTGCTGTCCTCCTAGAAGATTTCTCAATGGTTCTGGAAAGAGCTAATAAATGAGACTTCAACCTGTGCTAAATAGCTGATTTACATATTTGGATATCCAGTATCACATTTTCATTACAATATGTAGTCAATATTCAGTTAAAGGGATCAACATTGCTCTTAAAATTTGTGTTCTATCATTATGCATTATTGCATTCATGCGCCGTGTCCTAAAGTTTATGGCATTAACCTGTTTGTGCATGTTAAGTGTCTTGCCACGCTTCTATACCATTGCAAAACCAGTCATTTGGACTTATAATGTTAGTAAACAAAACAATTTGTCGCTTATTCTCATACAGATTGATCTGTTTCTTTTGAAGAATAAGTTGTTGTGTTACTTATTTCTCAAGCTGTGGCTTCAACTATACATTGGCAGCAAGAAAATTCTTGGGTGGTCTGGTTGGCTGAAATTGCAGACAATCGCCAAAAATTTCATCAAAAATAGAATTCTGTGGTATGAAGTAATCTGTGGAGTTATTTTCAACATCAGCAGAAATCACCCATGCCAATGTGCTTTCACAACTACCTTCTATGGGCTGCATAATATATTTCAATTTTGTACTGATTACGAAAAGTCTGATTTCTAACAGATTCTCATGATTTTTTGCGCGCACATGTTGCTTTTGAATCCTCTCCTTTTATGTCTTTAAAAATCCGTTATTCCAAATAAATAGGAACATTGCTACCCTGAGGGTGTATGTTAAGAATGCTTGTTAAGTGCACATGCACTAATTACAATAATAAACCTTAATTTCCTGTGTACTCAATTTTTGGTCGAGTATGCTGGTTTTTCTTGATTTTTTCATTTTAAGTTCATTTTTGTGCCGTGAAACATCATCTGTCCTCCTTTTTCCTTGTTTTACACGTTTTCTATGAGTTTCATGAAGTAGAAGGCTTCAGGTTATTTAGAAATTCAATATTTTTTGAAATTTTAATGGTAGGCATATACATAGGTAAAACTCAAATACGTATGCACATAATGCACCTATGTGCCTAATACTGTGCATGCAGGAATCTAAACGACTCCGTAGACCGTAATAGTCATGCTGTATTGCGCTTTGCTCAATGCAGCATTATGGTGAGCTACTGGAATGCCGGCCGTATCAGTTTTTTTAAATGTGCTGTAGGCTGCCATGTTGGTTTTTTAATTATAGTTTTCTGCTTTTTTCTCAACGGAAAGTAGAAAATTGTGAAGGGAAAAATATATTTTTGGAATCAGGAGAACAAGGGCTTTCAAATGTATATACATTTATCTGATTTTATTGATTCAATCTGGAAATCGAGTAGATGGTGAAAACGACTGCTGGAAACACACGGTAAATTAAGGGTTAAGCCATATTACAATACTAACATGCAAACAAGGTGATGTCATTATACACTGTAAAAAATAATCTGCAGGTTCAACGTCATTTATTCACATGTATATTGTTGCCATAATTTGCTAACATCAAGCCCACTACAAAAAATGACATTGATTCAATGTAATGTCAGTATAACCTCAAGATGATGTCATCTAATGATGTTGGTATACCTTGAAAAATCACGTCAGTTCAATGAGCTGTATCCCAGTGACAAGTCAATGCGACTATTCTTTATCACATTAGTTAAATGTGATTTGCGGTCATGCAGCGCATAAAATCACGTTGCTCCAATGTGTTTTTTAATAAAAGTACCCAAAAATAGCACTCGTGCTACCTAAGTCAAGGACGTTATCTTGATGTGATTTTTCTTTCATGCATTAAAATATCACATGGAATCGATTTGTTTGCTGCAACGGTAAGCATGCTGGCAGCAGGGCATATAGGTTTATCTCACAACGATTTAATATAGGTATGCGGCACTAAAATCACCTGAAAATGATGAGCAATAATGACATTCATTATTTGCCAGGCACATAGATACCTGCATTAAAGCATAAAGTAAAAGGCACAATGATTTAAAAACAATGTCACCAGTAGCGGGTGAAGCTCATTAAAAGGGGGACTAAAACTCAAACTGCTTTGTAAGCATATACACTTTTAAATAGCAGATTTTAAAACATCTAAAAGGATAAGGTAAAAAATAAGAAATTCATAAAAATTGATGAGTTTAGGAAGACACTACCTACAGCTTTATGAATTTGTTTTGAGTAAATTTTTACATCTTCTACAACATTAACAATCAGTTAAGAAATATTCCAAGCAAAGTTTTTTCAAGATCCAAATCATTCAATTTAGTGTTAAAAAGCATCAAAATATGCAGACAGAATGATGGTTAAGAATGACTGAACAAAAACAGCTTAACCTACTTTTGATACATAAAAATTACAGTAGCCTAAGCGTAATATGACGAAATACTGAGATCACAATTTATGGAATGCATTCTAAAGTTCTGAAGCTCGAATCAAATTAAAAATCTTAGGCGAAGTTTTTTTGTCAGTCAGACCGATTTTAAGTATTGCACGTTATAAAAACTGTAGCACCATGAATGCACTGTACTCTAAATCTAAAACGTAGTGATACACGATCAAGAACATAGCTGCTTCAGCAAAACTCAGAATGTCTTTCTTGATGATATCCTTTTCAATGATAATAAAGTATGCTGCTTCTCCCATTTCACCAATATCAAGTTGTATGTAAGCGGCGCCGCTATCGGACTCGGCAGATTCATCCAATCATCAAAATATTCTGACTTAAATGAAAAATTGAATTCGAATCAAATAAGAATTATGCATTAGAAAAACACGACAAAGAACTGAAGCATGGCAAAACACACTTAAGCCTGAATACTTCACATATTTTAGAGCATTTTCACAATTCTTAATATGACATTCAAAACATTTTCAATGGTTGTTTATTTATGTTAATAGTATGTCATCAATTCACTAATTCGTTTTCTGACTGAATCCAAGACTATATTTATTTTCGAGATAAAAATCATATTTTTTGTATAAAATGATTTTAAAACTTTGATCAAATGCTCTTTAAAATTTGATCACGCAATGCTACAACTACATACCTGCTTGTTTCTGAAGAACAAAGACGACAATTTGTTCAAGTTTCGGCAACAGCAGCAGAGCCTCGTCATAATGAATCAAAGACTCCAGGAAACTGTCTTTGGGATCCTGTTAAAAAAGAATTTGTGCTAGATAGAATCAGCAAAAATTATGAAAGAAGTCAACTAATGATAAATATTGCACAATGATAAAAAATATAAGACTCAATCAGTGATTGATCCAGTATGTTTGTAAGAGGAGGCACTACTCCCAACTTTTCCGTAAATTCAATATTTATATGTAAAGTATTATATCTTCTGCATTGTCTACTTATTGAAATTATTTCTGGGCGCAATTTTTTTTCAAAAAAATCTCAAATTTTTGGAACATTGTGCAAAAAAGTACTTAATTTTTTAAATTTCGAGCACTTGCATCAAAGCTTAATGCATTTGACGCAAATCAGTGGCAGATTTAGGATTTTATGGCATGATAAGGGGTTGTGATGGAATCAAAATTTTCTTTTAAAAAAAGTTTAAAATTGTCCAGAAAATTTGTCTATTCTGCTTGAGCAGCAATTTTTCACCATCTTTTGATAGGCGAATTCATTTCTGATAGGCGAATTCATTTATGATGCAAAAAAGGTTGGAATATTCAGTTGCTTTTGGGTCAACAAGAAAATAAATGAATCAAATTAATCATCATTTGCCAAAAAATCCGAAGTTATAATAGCCGAAAATCACTGCTAAATACATGCTCATACATATTCAGTCTCCCGCCAATTATGTTAAGCTGATGAGGGCTGTTGTGTCGATCCCAAGTAAATTCGCCCTTGGCTAGACTGGATACAATGAATGCCTTTTTAACTAAATTTTGTTCTTTCCATTCAAATTTTATGATATTTCTTGTCCTTTTTTAGATGTTACCTTCCAGAAAAATATAGTGTCATCAGGAGCGCCAAAAATAACGTCTACATCGCTTAAGCATCATTTTCAAGCCAGAAAGGCACTCAAAAAATTTCGACATTCCCCTCTAAATTTATCAAGCTGCTCATCTAATCATAGGCCACAGGGCCCCTGACTCTAATTATAGTTTGTAACAATGATATCAAAGCGATCCTACATTACAAACAAGCAAAACTCAGAAAATGTAGTGCATAAAAGTTTGCGTACATGAAAAATGCGCCTACCTCATCATCCAGACCAGAGGAACTAGCGTTTTTTGCTGTTGATAACTTTATGAGCTTTTGCGATATTGAATCAAGCCAATCATACCAAACGGCCTTGACGTCAACGTTTAATAAGCGGAAAAATTGTTTGAGTACCTGATGGATCATAAATCAACTTAAGGAACTAATTTAATGCATATAACTGCTCAAAAATTTGGGTAGGGTCCCCTGCAACCTGGGCGTTGGGGTTCAAGGGGGTTTAGATTAAGCTCACAGAAGGCAAAATACCCAACAAGAAAATGCCACAGAATTTCATTTTTTAAATTTTTTTGCTTTTTTGGCATTTTTGATGCTAATTCATAAAGCTCGACAAGAAACGTTCAAAAATGGTGAGCACCATACGTGGGCAGCACCAAGAATCTGGGGTGGAGTGCAAAAATTTTTAAAAGTCAAATTTTTGGCCTTAAAAACAGTACTATGGCAAATAAACATCATTTTTAAATGTATCTTGTTGAGCTCTATCGATTGGCATCAAAAAGCGAAAAATTTCACAAAAATAAAATTCTGGGGGGCATTTTTAGATTTTTGCCATTTCTTGTTGGGTATTTTGCCTTTTGGAGGGTGCATACCCCCTACGCCCACGTATGGTGAGCACCTTTTTTGAGGCCAATATCCGACTTTTAAAAAATTTTGCACCCCTAGAACTTTTGAGCCCCCGCCTCTGGTCCCCAGCCATTTTTTATGGGAGTAAATGGTCATCTATTTCTGGTCAAAAAATAATTTAATTTTTCCGAAAAAAAACATTGGATAAAAATTCTCTGGCATTGGGAGAAGGGGCAACCAACTTTGGATGGGGTGGAGACTGGGGATCATCCATTTCCAGTTACATGTTGATGCAAAGAATCATTCAAAAATCATCTTTCCTATACTAACTGCATCATTTATTAAATGTATGACCCAATCAAATAATGTGCTTCTTAAATTCAAGTTATGAAGCTAATGAGAGTAGTGCAAAAGTAAAAAAATAGCGCGGCAGAGCCCAAAATTATAAAATAACTTACGATTAAAAAATTTTTGTGTATCATCTTGATGTTTCAAATCTACGAATCCTGCCAACTGAATAGTGAATGGAATTTTGGCTTACTCAGCTACATAAATAAGTAAGCAATTCACTTACAAAATGTTTAATTTTGAGTGCTAGCCATGCGATCAGTATTTCACAAACAAATCAAAAGCGACGACTATTTGAAGCGTTTACATCTTCAATTTGACTCGTAATATCGAGTCTACGCTGGGCAAAGGTTTAACTCATCAGCGCTTTGACTTTTTCATTATCAAAATGAAGGCAAATGACTTAAAAAAATCATCATTATAAACAGGCTTCATTCGACTTGTACATACATACATCATATAAACACCGGCTCAAAATTTTGGGTAAGGACATGATCACCTTCAGGGATGGGTTAAACAGGAGAGATGACCTCCAATTCATTGACCAAAAGTCACAAAAGCATATGAAAAAAGACAAAAATGTTACAAATTTCCCAAAATGAGTAAGAGTCAAAAATTTTATTTTTTGGAATGGGAAGGACTAATTCAGAGCTCCAAAACAAAAAATTCTTATTTAGATGAGCAATTACTCGATGTGCATCTAAATTTCAAATACAAATACATATTAGATAAAAGAATCAAATGTTCTGTTGCTGACCATGTTAGGTTACATTTACTTCAGCATATGTAAAAAACACATGCTTTACCGATAATTAAGGTGATGCAAAGCGACATTCTTACTCGATCACTGTAATTTAAATTAATTTTTAGCATAACAAACAGCGATAAATTAAATTTTTCGAAAGCCAGACATTAGATTAAGAATTCACGTGATTGCAATCCTCAGTACCTTACATACATAAGATGTAAAACTAAATCGGACACCTTGATTAGCAATCTCAGTCTTGCAGTGGGTACAGCTGTCCTTGTCTTTGCCCGATGGATAGTTTGGTTGGTAATTTATTTCACACTGCTTAGACTTCTTGATATCTTTACTTGCCGACTCGTCCTTCGGATTGTTAACTGAGGTGTATTTCCCACAATTTATCTAAAATTATAATGAGAGTAGGTATTCTAAATATGATTGGAACACATGCATTATCCAGACATGCAGAGTACAGGAATTCTGGTAGAGTCAACTTTTGTAGTGTAAAAATTATGGTTACTAAATTTAGCATCAAAAATATTGTTTGCCAGCGTTTCAGACATGTTTTTTATTTTCAAAGCATAAAAACTGAAAAAATCACAAAGTCGTTGAATCAAATATACTCAAAAGATAAATAACTATTTCACACAAACGCCAAAAACTTGACATTCCTGAGCAAACACGGCCATTCATATTGCAAACAGATGCATCATATATCGGGATCGGAGGTGTTTTGTCTCAGTTGCAAAGCGATGGCCGAGAACACCCTATAGCCTACACGAGTCGTACGTTAAAACCTGCTGAGAAAAATTATTCGGTCACAGAGCTAGAAACACTAGCAGTAGTTGAATTCGTCAAGTACTTCCGACCATATCTGTATCAGCAAGAAGTCACTGTTGAAACAGACCACACAGCAGTAAAATCCATTCTAGAAAAAGCAAACCCCTCAGCACGGATTGCAAGATGGGGGCTCGCACTCGCTGGAATAAAAATTACAGTGGTGCCACGTAAAGGTGTAACAAATCAAAATGCAGACGCACTGTCCCGTTTGCCAAATTCTGCGCGAAGTAAAATACTTCGATATCGACAACAACAGCTTAAAAATCGATGAAAAAAATAACGAAATAAATGCAATCAAAGTAAATAAGAACCAAACTCCCAAACTTGTTGAACCTGAGATGGGAATTGGTTCCTTGCAGCAAGAAGATCCAGAATTAAAGAAAATTTTTGAACAAAATGAATGTACAGAAGGTTATGTAATAGAGAATGAAATCTTATACAAAGTCGATGAAAAGACAAAACGGATAGTGATCCCCACCTCACTAAGATTATTAATTATTCAGAGCCACCATGATAATGAACTTGTTGGACACTTTGGTGCGCGAAAAACTGGGCGACTCATTGCCAAAAAGTATTTCTGGAAAGGTATGTCAAAGCAAATCGCAGAATATTGTAACACCTGTGACACTTGTCAACGTAACAAGCCTGCGCGTCAAAGAATCGCGGCGAGCATTCAACCAATTTCGTCCTCTGGTCCTTTTGAAAGAATCGCAGTGGACTGTGTAGGACCCTTAAATCTAACGGAAAACGGGAATAAATACATCGTTGTTTTCATTGATTACTTTACTAAATACATTGAGGCATTCGCTACAGCAAACATCACTGCCCAAACAATAGCCAGACTATTCGTTACAAAAATTGTGTGTAGACACGG
Organism: Mermis nigrescens; assembly: GCA_036768485.1. Classification (NCBI taxonomy): domain Eukaryota; kingdom Metazoa; phylum Nematoda; class Enoplea; order Mermithida; family Mermithidae; genus Mermis; species Mermis nigrescens. Next base: position 5,184,076 of record JAVLUZ010000157.1, on the reverse strand, counting down.
AGCCCCACATATTCTGCAGTCTGATCGCGGTTCCGATTTCACATCAGAACTTATGAGAGAAATTACGAGTCTATTTACAACGCGCAGAGTGTTTACTACGGCCTACCATCCAATGGCCAATGGAGAGGTCGAAAGAGCGAATCAGACCCTTATCATTAGAATGAGAATGTACCTAGAGAAAAATCAAATCGACTGGGATGAGCATTTACCGTACGCTGTTTTTGCTACTAACATACACGACAATGAAACGACAGGGTTCAGCCCTTTCTTACTCATGTACGGACGAACGCCTAAATTGCCCATAGATGCTGTTTTAAACTATATTCAACCTTTCTACCTTATAGATCTTGAAACTTATGAGGATCAAGTCAAAAAGCATTTTTCAGAGGCACTTACTAAGGTACAAAAGCAAATTGAAATCTCACAACAAAAATACAAAGAAGCACAAAATATAAAAGCAAAAGACGTTGAGTGCAAAGTAGGTGATTTAATCCTACTAGAAAATGAAGCTATAAGTCGTGGCATACCAAAAAAACTGCAGCCAGTTTACACTGGACCATATCGTATTATTGATGTAAATTACCCCAATATCAAAATCGACATTGCAGGAAATCGCAACCAGGTGGTCCACGTAAATCGCATTAAAAAGTACAACAGTCGATCTGAAATCACACCAAAAATCGAAGGAATCGAAAACAAAGATGTCCAGGGTGACCAACGACCTATAAGAAAGAAATTAATTATGGACGCAGGAGAACTCGCAAAAAACGCAGATTTTGATGACCAGCTTCCTAACGTCGAACATCGTTACTTCCTAAGAAGTCATCGATCACCGTCAGCCGAGGACGGCTAACCTTAAGAAGGGGCGTGTCAAGTAACGCTGTATATTGATCACTATTGTATATTAAAAAACTCATTGTTATAGTTACGCGTTAATTTCGCAAATTATTTAGACTACGTTAATGTAAAATTAACGTATAATTTATTGTAGTAAGTTTCCGCTTTACTATAAATAGGTAAGAATTGTTCATGTATACTCGTATTTTATGTATCGTAGTTTAGCTGAGATGATTAAGCGAATATAAGGTAACGTTATGCGAATCATAGACGAAAAGGCTTCAAAATAGGGATTAAGAAAAGATTCCCAGACCAACTTTAAAGTTGATCTAAGCGATTTGGAAGCCAGACAGAGCGGCTGGTAACTAAAAACTGAACCCAGTCTAAATCCGCTGTTTATACACAAATTCAACAAAATAATATATAAATTAACAAATGAGGTGTGCTGAAAGATATGAAACTTTTAGCACGTAACTATGCGTAAAATCCATTAACATTGCAAAATGCACGCCAATGTAATAGATACAAAAAGCGGCAAGACTAAAAGGAACATAGAAAGTATGGCGGAAGCGGCGAGGTTAAAAGAGGTCAAAAGGGCAATGTTTATATCATAGCAATGCATATAAAATACAAGCGAACTCCACACAAAATATATCAAAAAGTAAAGCAAGCAAAGTGACTTCCCTCCGACCAAATAGGATTAAGCTTTAGCTTAATCCCTTTTACTCACCAGACTGTGTGGCTGCGGAAAACTATAAAATTCGGATTAAATCGGCAAGATGGCTCAGTTTTTACCGTTGTTTTCGAACGCTCAGCGGCTTTACCAATTTTCAACTCAATCTACTTTCGACATCCGTCATCGTCAAATTTATCCCTTAACCTATTAGAAGTCAAGCTAGATATCGCAGTCCTATTTTCTTTCGATTTCGTCGTACTCGTCAAATTTGAAAACGTGAGTTTTTGTATATTATTTTAAATAATACAACTCCGAATTTCTAGCTTCTCTATTTAAAGCTTTACACACACACGTAAGTACAAAGATATTAGAGGTATAAAGTGTGAAGTAGGAAAAGCGCGCTAAGATTATCAAAGTGCGCTAAGGAAATATTAATAATAATCTTATAAAGTGTAAAATTAAGAAGGGTCTAAGCGCGGTCGTGACAAAACTAAAAAAGTACCTGGAGCCCTAAAATGTTGGAAAAACATTCTAGACCTTAAGTTTGCAGCGGCATCAAATTTGAATAAAAATTGAAAATGATAGAATTTTAAGTTACTCCATATTTTTACGGGGAGCCCATAATAAAGGGTTAAGGAATTAAAAAAGTTATTAACACATTCCGGCAAAATTTGGGAATTTTTCCAATTTGCAGGCTAAAAATCGTCGGAAAATTTTTTTAATCCGTCAATAAATCTTTCACAAATGTTAAAAAAAACCCAAATTTTTTTCCACATTCCAAATTTTTTTCTACATTATAGTGCAAGTGTGGAAAAAACCTTGTTTGTGAGTAACATTACGTACGTTGTTCCCAAAAAAGTATACGGTACGCGGATTTTTTCACTAATTTCTGTCAAACAAAATGAAGCTTATGCTAAAAGTTGTGAAAAATATATGGGAGCAAGAATCTTTAAGATTTATTCTTGATGCTTGCTTAGTTTTTTAAAACTTAAAAGTATGATCTTTTTACTCACGCTAACTTTTTGAGTAGGTAATTGAACGGATTTTTAAGGTGTATCAAAAACAAGTATTCATCTATGAGTGATCAATACTACTGCTTGAAAACTCTTCTCACCATAACTATCGGATGCAATTTACGCATCATTTTTGATCACTTGTTTGAAGAGATTTTTTAACTAAAACGTATAGAGTCTAATTTGGGACACCCTGTACACGCAAGAATGCAAACAAGTTTTTTCTTGCACAATCTCACAATGTTACTCCTGCTTTAATTTAAAACACATTCTTAGACTGAAAACCGGAGCCGGCACAGAAAACCAAAAGAACCGATACGTTTTATGAATCGGAACTGGCGCTGGAACCCAGATGTGTAGTTTTAGTGAACTGGAACCGCAACCGAAAGTATTAGTTTTTGAACCGGAACGGTAACCAAAACCGAAAAGTTCATTTTCAAAATAACCCGAAAAATGAAAATTCTTAAAAAAGTGGAACTGGCACACCCGTACTACATATTAACCATAATTGGTTTGCTTAATTGAGTTATTTTTAAAACTTATAATTTTTGAGCACCCTGTATTAGGAAACTGTAAAAATTACTGTGTAAGTATGGAATCTTCACGCATTTTTGAATTTCATTCCTGAATTCTTATTTAAGTATTACTTACTGTCTGAGAAAAAATTTCCTCTTGCCGGGGGAGGGGCAGATAAAGTCGAACAAGGACGAATTGGTTGAGCGACAAACGTTTCCTGAATCATTTCACGCTCCATTCTTGCAATCTCCAGCTCCAGCTTTTTGTTTTGCAGTTGTAGGTTTCTGCAACGTAATTTACTTTCCTCGATTTCAGTTGTCAATTTTTCGCACTTCAGTCGGTTATACTTGGCCTCTAATGTTTCAGATTGATCAACTTCTTGAATACGTTTTCTTTTAGATTTAGTGGAGGTTGAATCGGTGAGGGTTTCCATTGGGGTCAACGGAGATTTCAAAACGGCAGTTTCAGTGAATAAACTTTGATTGTTATTGACTTGCAATTGATCTTCTGCGTAATTTGAGAAACCAATTTCTGGAATATTTAAACCTTCGACAGCTGCCGATTCTTTTCCTAAAATATCCAAAACTCGCAAGTCGACTTTCGAATATTTCACGTCAATGCCTCCTGAAGCTCCAGTTTTTTGTTTTGCGTCTCGTTTTCGAACTGTATACTGACGAATATTGGGCCATACGGTGTCTCTCAAATATTGCCATCCTTTATCCGATACAGGATTAAATCCATGTAATTCCGCGCAATTCTTGACGACGTTCTGCCATGCTAAAGCTTTGTCCTCTTTCGTTAAAGAACTCGAAAACGATCCAAATAAAATATTTTTCTTTTCGTGAATTAAATTTAGCAATAGTAAACGTTGATTCTCATTCATAACCTGCAAATGAAGTCCCGTTATATCGTACTTTGTAGTCTGAAAAGTTTTTGTTTGAAGCAATGTTGCCAGATCCAAAAGTGCTAAACCACAACAAATAATTGACAGTAGGCGTTAATATTGCTACCAATTTTTTTGCAAACTAAAAGCAAATAAAATACGAAAAAAAACTTTTCGAAACTATTTTGTTCTCGTATTTTGTAAAAGATACAAAGAAAAATTTTGAAGCTTAATTTTCATAATCAACCAAAATCATGGATTTTACGTCAAAAAAATTATGAAATTTGAAGCATTATCTTCAATTTTTCTTCATTGTCTGCTTTCATCAGTTGTTTTGACTATTAGTCACCTGCATTTACACCATTTTTTAAAAAAGAAACTTATTTGTCAAGTTACTGTGCTGCGCAGAAGGCTCGGTTATTATATCGAGAATTTGCATTAAAAACTTGGTAGCAATGGTATTTTTTGTTTTACACTTACTAGAATAGTGCTCTTTGCAACTAATTTCAAGTCTATTTTTATAGTTGCCTAAAACATTTCAGTCGTAAATTTAAAAGCACAATTTTGCACGTTAAACAACGATTTTAAAATCAATGTGCATCAAATTTGCCTGCCAAATTTACTCGCCTAAAAATTTATCCAGTGCTTTTGCCAAAATTGCCAACTTTGATTTTTAACCAGCTACAAAACCAATGTTAATTCCAAAATCCTTTTCTCAAGAATTTTGGAAACATGATATTTTTTAAAGAGATTTTCTTAATTTTGGTAAATAATTTATAGCAACTTAACCAGACATGTACGGCAGAAATTTTTGAGGGGGAGTCTGAGAGCAAACAAAAAAAAGCTTGCCAGACCAAAAAGTGTCCCAAAACGCTGAAAAATGACGATTTTTGCATTAAAACAGCTTAAAAATGATGTTTTAAGTCTAAAATAGACGATTTTCATCAGAAAAAGACCAGATTTTTGACAAAAACGGTCAAAAATCGCCAAAAACTACACATTTTTGCTCTTCCAAAAAACTTGAGGGGGGGGATCGGACTTTTTGGAGCTCCAGGGGGGGGTGCCCGACCTTTGAGGGGGGGGGAGTTTACCCTCCCCCTATGTACATGTCTGACCTTAACCCATTTACTGCATAATCTTGCAAAAAATCCATCAAAGCATGAATAATTTTTTTTGCTCAGAAGAAAGTAAGTCTTGGAAATTCGCGGCGCTTATTGAACTATTTCTAAAGTCTTTCCGTGTTTAGCGACGGACAAATTTTCCAGCTGGGAAAAATGGAAATCTTTTTGAACTCTGTCTCGGTGGTGGGAAAACAGTAACCAAACGAAAGCTAATTTTTCGCGCTATTACTGTACGCATTGCCAAACATAAAGAAAAATTCATATAATTCATATGTAAAGATATTTTTTGGATCGTTATACATATATACAAAGATGCTCGTAAAAAAACAGCCATAAGCATCATCAATATTTTCAAGAATCGGTTGCAGATGGAAGCAGCAGTGTTTTAGTATTCTCAAAGTAGCGCACATGACAAGTCCAGCGTCCGGAAAATTTCATGGGCAGTGGAATTTTATTCAGTAAATGTGTCAATCGATCAATTCTGCTATATACTCATAATGTAAAAAACTTTCAAGTGTTATGCAACAAAAATCTTACAAGCTGATAGGATATTTATTTTTAAAAGAAATAAAATTGCACACATTTTCAAATTAAAAAGCAAATCATTCTTAATAGATTAAGAATAAATAGTTTTTGTGAATTACGAAGGAAAAGATAACAATAAAAATACTAATTCATTCCAGTGCCGCAAGAAAATTTTTTTCGATTTTTTTCTTTTTACATTGTTTTGACTAAAATTTAGTATTCTAAACCTTGAAATATTACAAACAGTTACAAAAAGTTATTAAACGTCCAAAGAGTTACATAAAAATGTTGCTACATTTAGCGACAAACTTAATCATATGGCAACACTAATGCGAAACAACAGAACAGAATTAGTCAATAATACGTCCAATAAATATGACGACGTTCTAGAATGACAAATTGCGTGGTAAATTACGCCATCAAAATGAAGGGGAAAAATCGATACACTTATGAAAAAGACTTATGAATTCATAAGTCTTTCATAAGTGTTTTATGCAACGGATTTTCATAAGACTTATGAGAGACTTATGAATTAATAAGTACTTATAGACTTATAGACTTATAACTTTTATGCAACAGGGCCCATGATCCAACATTACATTCAGCTCAAATGGAGCCCACATTTACATGCCAAGCTGAGAAGCAAAAAACCGGGGAGCAGCTGCTAGTGAGCAGTGAGTGCCTGACTATGCAAGCCTATCAATCTTATTGGTAAGACTTTCTCAAGCAGGTAAAATGTGCTTTTTAGGAGGCAAATCAATTTCTTTTTTGACAGCTCTGATAAACATGCATGTAGATTGTATTTTGAAACCAAATTGAATTAAAGGTATGATGCCAAGCATCTCACATTTGCAAATCTCGAGCTGTAGCCTTCACTAAGGTAGAGGTGTAGTTGAGCACAAAAGACAATGAAGCATTCAAAAAATGTTAAAAAATATTCAAGGATGAAAAATGTTGTGGAAGTTGCGTTGCAGCCCCACTGTACATTGACATGTCCTTGCAAGACAGATATTTAGTTAATTTTGACCACTTCCACCTCTAGAATTACACAGAAATAATAATGCATTTGTTTTGCAGTGCTTTGAGGATGTCAACCTTGGACTGGAAAGTCTCACAAATGAAATTTTTTATTCAAAGAGTTGAGGTTTTGGACACTGTGAATTTAGCTCTTGAGCAAACAATGCTTTTGTATACAGCAACATATCCTACATAAGGAGAGTAGCTTCGACTAGTTTGCACATTTCAAATCCAGCAAGAGAAACGCTCAATTACTGGTCAACTGCCTAGGCATATAGTGTTTGCTTGTGTTGAAGGCAGTGCTTATTGAGGCACCCTAGCAAAATTGCCTCTTCAACTTCAAACTGTTCAGCATAAGTGATGTAAAATTATTGTGGGGAGGTATAACATATCCTGCTTACCCACGCAGCATTTCATTTAAGCAGAACAGGTACTTGCAAGCCTATACTTAGATGTTTGATGCATTAGATATTGGGCATGAAGGTAATTTTATTAGCAGAGAAGATTTTAAAACAAGTCACTGCTTCTTTGTGTTCAATTTGACTCCTGATGCAGATGATGGAGGACACTGGGACCTAGTTTGTGAAGGAACAACAAGCATTGCTGTTAGGATTTCTGAGAATTTGCCTGATTCAGGCATTGAAATCATTACATACATATGCTGAATTTGATAACTTAATAATGATTGATAAAAACCAAAACACATTTCACGACTATGATGCATAAACATGAACACTATCAAAATATTCAAAATTCTCAGACATAATAATACATTTGCAGGCGTTTTCCCCATAGATTGTCTGCCACCCATAAGAACCTACCCTACAGCTCTAGTTGTAAATTTGGACCCCAGTGAGGAACCAGGATCACACTGGGTCGCAATTTATTTTCAAAATGAGAAGCATTCCAACTATTTTGACAGCTATGGCTTGGATGGAACCACCTGTGCAATTGCATAAATACATTTCTGATAATGCGCTCTCATTTACATACAATAATATGCGAGTACAAGGGCTTTTCTCAATCAGCTGTGGTCATATGTGTATCTACTTTTTGGTCTGTATGAGCAAAGGCATAAGTTTCACAAACATTGTTCTATCTATGCTCAGTAAAAAAATTTATAAATATTTCAATAAACTACAGTTATAAAAAAATGGATATGAAACAGTTTTACATAACGCTTCCGAGCAATTCACAAGAAACAAATACTGCAGCCACTTTTGTTACCAATCTGCCTAGACAAATCACATTAACTGGCGACTGGGAGATGGGGTTAGCTGAAATAATTTATGCAAATACATGACACAATGTTGCCAAGGAGCAGAATATGATACACTTTTACGACTTCAAAAACAATGTGTGACAAAAATTGTTTATTCCTCGAGCAAGATATTTAAATATACATGACCTCTTTCAAGCCATGTGGAATGGAATAAAAACGATTAGCCAAATAGACAAATTTGATTACATGCAATATTTTGGCATAAAGTATGATCAAAATAGAAAATTTTGTCACTTAACAATCAATACTGAATAGATTCGAAGTGTAAAGCTGACAAAGCATTTAATGTATATAATGGGATTTCTAGAGAGCCAGCTTAGCAATATAGATTATACTGTGAAAAAAGAATTAAACATAGTTGCTTACCATTCACCCAACATGCTAGATGGAATGCATAACTCTTATGTATATTGCGATATAGTTGAGCCTCAAATTGTTGTAAATGTTTTTGCACTGCTTCTGCAGGTTTGTGAATATAGAAGGAAAATATATGAATATTGTTAATCATGCATATGTTAGTCCGCATTATATACCTGTGCTCAAAAAATCATTCAATACCATTGAAGTGAACATTAAAAGTGATCAAGATAAACCTGTACCTTTTGAATTTGGCAAAACAATTGTCAAACTGCATTTCAAGTATTGCCTATAAATACAAACCTGTGATCAGACAATATAAAAATGATTTTCTGGTTAGTGATCTTACATATGGGTTTGACCCAATCTGTGATCATTATGCAAATGAGTCTACCATAGTGTGGCATAATTTAGCAGACTATAGTAGGCTTCTAAGATCAGTTCAAAACGTGATCTTGAGAGACAGCTGCAATTTTCAAGTTTCTGATTGGAAGAGTTTAGGCACCTATTTTCCAAAACTCGAGTCTATGAAATTTGTACCCAAATGTAAAAGCTGTTTGAATATTGATGAAAATTTTAATGGAATTAATGTTGAGGGAAGGTGCCTAGAAAGGTAATAAAAAATGCTTACATAAAGAAGAGCTTGGTGCAATTTCTCATGAGATTTTGAGCTGTATTGCAATTTTATGCACTCTAACCATAAGTGGGCAGCACCAAAATTCTAAGGGGGGATTTTCAATGGTCAAAAAATGGTCTTAAAAGTGTTTGTATGGCAAAAAAACATAATTTTTTGACATTTATCATCAAGCACTATCCAATGGCATCAAAAAATTGCTAGAAAAGCAAAAAAATTTCAAAATTTGAATTCTGGGGGGTATTTTGATTTCTAGGGGGGATATTTCAACTTCTGGGGGGTGCATACCCCCATGCCCATGTGTGACTCTAACCATCCTCTACATTATTTGCTTTATTAAAAACGATATAGCAATATTTTACAGCACCATGCTGCAGCCAAAATAGCAATATAGTTATTGCATATTTGAGCCAGGTAGTGTCCCTTATCTGACTATGGGCCTCTGCCTAACCATGTGCACACAATTTTTCTTTGAGAGACAAAATTGATCCTTAAAATTGCTAAAAATCAAGCAGTGTAAACAAAAATTGGTATACTGTAGGTACTCCCACAAACCTTTTGTAATAGTTTTCTAATAGGATATGTATACTACCCCAAAAATTTCAACCCGATCAGCCCTCTATTTCTAAAGTTATAGTACTATATAAGAAAGTGTGAAGTAAATTGGCATACTGTAGGCTGCATGCTAAAATTCTGTGTGCAGCATGCCTCACCTATATACATCATATCCTAAAAATTTGAACAAAATCCGGCCATTGGATCTTGAGTTAGGGAAAAACGTAAAGTAATGCTGGTATACTGTAGGTGCTCCCTCAAAATTTTTGTAATAGTTTGCTAATAAGGTGTTCATCCTACTCCTAAAATTTCAGCCTAATCCAACTGCTGGTTCTTGAGTTATAGTTATTTCAAGTTTTTGCCCGATGAAATTTCCCCCACCCCTGGTCCTGGGCTGACGTGTGCCCCCTGCCCGGGCAGGCCCAATTCTCGCACCCTGAGAAAAGCCAGGGCGCAGATTCTGAGCCCCTCCGCCTCATTTTGCCTATCTTATAACACATTATTATAATTGATTTTTTGCTATAAAAAATAAAAATCTATCTAGGGAAACACAGTATACTACTCGTGCTATTCTATAGTATAATGAATTACAGCCAGACGTTTCTTATTGTTAAGCCGCTTTACAGTGTCAAAGTTTTAATCGACTTTTGTAGCCCAATTTATACGGATTGAATTCAAGAGGAAACCTCAAACTTAAATGAAACAGACTATAACTGCTGTCCCAAGAATATTTTCAGTTTTGCAGCTTTTTTGCAGACTTCTGGGGAAACACTTTCAATTTTTACTTTATCACTTAAGAGTCCCTTTGAACAAGAAAAACCAACATTTGTGCAAACTTTTCACTTCCTTATCATGCATTTATGAGCAGCAAAAGTAAATGAGCTTATCTGGTAGGACAAAAAAATTAGCTTTTTAAAATTTGTGGTCTATTTTCTAACCTTTTGGGCCATATGCATGCTACTTTCCTTGGAATTTTCAGTGAGTGCCCATTCATAGCAGTCCCACAAATCTGTAAAGATCTGACGCAACCTGTATTACCAAGTCATGTACTACAGACATAAAAAATGAACCTATTCATGACATAAAGTGGTATTCTATGCAATCTAGTGTCGTTCTTTATCTGTCTACGCTCAGCAGTACAAACTTTAATCATTACCACCACTCTCCTAATCAGAGATGTCAAAAATTGCTGAAATAAGGAAAATTTGGGTTCATGAGTGGGCTGATGCTCAATTGAAGAAAAGCAGTTCTACACATAATTTCCATTCGACATCAGAATTCAATTGTTGACACACTTTGACAAGTTTTGAGTAGCCTCCTGTATATTGGCACCTGTTGCCAATAACTTCTGTTCAATAAGATCCACAGCATCATTGATTGCAAGTTGGAGCGCCGCATGGTACTAATCGTCAATTAGCAGTGATAATGGCAATTGTGCTGAAGTTGGTTCTTTCAACGGACACTTCTGACTCTTGTGACACCAGTGTCGCTGTTCAGAATTATTTTGCTGTAGGTAGTCAAGGTTTGTAACATTGCAAGAAAGAATTTGTAGTTAAAATTAATTTTGGTACTACAATTATTTTTTAAAGGAAAGTTAATATTAATACCATGATCATCAGAATCTGGCAATTGCATCACATAATTATTTTTATATGTACCATCATTAACACTATGATTATGTCTATTTTGGGTCTGGGGAACACACAAGGGATAAAATTAATATTACAATTTTGAGAGCGTAAATTATTTGGATGGGACTGAGAATCAAAATAGTTATAAAATGGAGAAAATAACTGACTATTATTATCATTAATAATATTATTATTACTATTATGAATATTATTATAATCAGTAGTGCTATGGTGTATTATGGAAATCTGGGGTCGGTTTCAATAAGATAAGTTTGAACTTAAACTTAAGTTCGAACTTAAATCGTTAAGTTCGAACTAGGATAAGTTTGAACTTAAGTCGGTTTCAATAAAAATTTAAGTTCGAACTTGTTAAGTTTGAACTTAAGTTCGAACTTAAGTTCGAACTTAACTGTGCCTGTGGTGCTATGCAAAATAGACAAACGCAACGTTAAATTTGGCAAGTTTTGTCGTGAAGTCTTGTGTTAAATAAAAAAGAGTGCAAACAACAAATTGTTAGCCATTCATTAGATAATTTTTTCGGCATTCGTCACTCGAATCTAAAAAGTCATGGAAGACAAAAAGCGATCTTCGAATTGGTCAACTAAAGAAATCGAAAGATTAACAGAATTGTGTTTGTCCAAAAGAAAAATTTTGGAAGCCAAATTCAATGATGGAGATACAAATCGAAAAAGACAACTAATTTGGAACAAAATCACCCGGGATGTTAACTCTTCCTATCCAGCCAACAAACGTACAATGGACGAAGTCAAGAAAAAGTGGGCAAATTTGAAGAATTCAGCCAAACACAAAAATGCAGCAGTCAAGAAATCAGCCAGTGGAACGGGTGGAGGCCCGCCTGCTTCACCAATTCAACCAGTTTTGACCGACATTGTTGAAGCTTACAAAGACTCAGCAAGTTTCAATGGGATAACCGGTGGAATGGACACAGGTGAACCTGTGGAAGAATTCCAATCAGATTCCGAGTGAGTAACAACGTCCTGCAAATTTTTAACTTAATTTTACTTCTGTGTGCAGGTGTTATCAAAATTTTCCTACGTCTTTTTCAACGCAGAAAGTTTCTGGAAAAAAACATATCTTTATTTCTCAGTAAAAATGTGAGAATCGATTCTACAATATAATTTTCAAATGAGCTTAACGAACTTTTTTTGGAACAAAATGTAGTTTTATTTTTGGAACAAAATGTATTTTTAAATGCACTGTATCAGAAAATTGTAGAATTTTCGAATTTTTAAACTTAAAATTAGTAAAAATAGAATTTTAGTACAAGTACTGTGCAATTATTTGTAATGAATCGTTTAAATAGGGATGAACTCTCAGCGAGAGGTGATGAAAGCCGCACGGACAATGCATTGTCTAGTTCAGCTTCCTTGAAGCTGCAAAAATCTAAGGCTGTTTCGACTAAACCCAAAGAAACCACTGAAATGACAATTGCTGAAATTGAAGCAGCTCGATTGGAATTGGAAAAGGAATCAATTGCGATTCGAAGAGAAAAGTTGGCAATGAAAAAAGAACTTTTTCAATTGCAAAAGCAGAAATTGGAATGGGAAGTTCACGTACTTCAGCTTCAAGCTCAAAAATTGAAAAGTGATTACAATATGACCATGCTGTAGATATGCTTGAAGTTTGATTATATTTTATGAAAAACATCCAATAAATGAAACGTTTGAAAACCACTTGCAAATACGAATACTAAGCAAAATATGCATCAACAATGTGCTGTCGGAAGGTTTTGCCACTTTCAGGCCCCAATTCATCATTATAATCTGCCACTTCAATTCCTTCCAATTCTGCTTCATCCATTTGATCATCAAAATGACGTTGATTTCTTTTTATAGCAATATTATGCAAGATCGCTGTTGCAACAACCAGTTTGCATGTTTTTGAGGGCGAAACGCGACATTCACTGTGCATAAGGTGAAATCGGCGTTTCCAGCGGCCAAACGTCTGCTCAATGATTACTCTGGTTCGTCTAGCAAAAAATATTAAAAGAAACTTTCCATTTAAAAATTAAAATGACGTTTTTTTGTTTCATGATGAAAAATCCAAAAATTCTTGTGTTGGACGGAAAAAATTCAAAACTTCCAAAAATTGCCATTTAAGCATTAAAGATAAAATTGAGACAAATGTTGCTTCAGTTCTCCCTTTTTGTTTTACAAAAAACGAATTAAAAAATTTGTGGGTTTTTTACGCAAAAATTTACAACTCAAATCCAGAAATATAAGATAACCTTGCATGCCGATAATGATAACGAGGGAAACAATAATCACTCCTTTATTTACGGATTTAGCAAGGCAAACGAAAATGAGTGCATCCTGGCTTTAATACAAAAAAAATTTTGTTTCAAAGTAATGAATATTTCAGGAAAAAAATTAAAATTGCTTCATTAAAAAGACAAAAAAAACCAACTTTTTCCATCAGTTTGTCAGCTTGCAAAATTGTAATACCACCTGTAAATTTTACGAAACAATTTATAATTTTGGAATTTTGTGATAAAATGTCAAAAAACAATATTTTGCAAGTTTCTTTCAGTTTTAAAAATTCTCTCATTTTATCATCAAAAGATTGAGCTTATAAAGTTTGCTTACACTTACTTATGAGCAGTGTTGTAATTTTTTTGAGCACGGGAAATTGGTTCTCGAAATGGAGTCAAAATCCACGGTTTACAAGGATAAGCACTGTCGCCCAAAATAAACCCATCATCGCGGCCGATTTCAAACTGTCTGTTAATGCTACTCTGCGACCATACAAAAGCATCGTGAGTTGATCCTGGCCATTTGGCCAGCACATTCAAAAACTGACCATGACTGTCACAAATTCCTTGCACGTTGACAGACGGGTAAAATTTCCTGTTTATATATTCGTGTTCGTTTAAAGATGGACGTTGAAGACGAATGTGGGTTCCATCGACCAAGCCCAACACACCAGGAAAATTTGCTATTTTGAAAAAATCGGACTTAATTTTGTCACATTGATCTTGAGCTGGAAAATTTATAAATTCGGCTCGTTTTTTCACTAAACTTTCTGTGACTTGCCAAATACATCTGTGAGCTGTTGCTTTTGAGACAAGAATATCGTCACCACAAACTATTTGGAACGTGCCAGTGGCATAAAATCTTAAGGCGACTAATAGTTGCTGTACGGGCAGCATGGCTTGATTACGGCTTGTTTTGTTCAAATCCTCTGACAATAAATCCGTCAAATAAAAAATAGATTCGCGGTCAAATCTGTAACGTTGATACAAATCTTGATCATTAAAATAATCAATAGGATTCAAACGATCTCGAAAAATTCGATTTCTTTGTAATTCCTCTCTTTCTTCATTAAGCAATAGAAGCAACCGACCAGCCATGACAATATACAAAACAACAAACTTAAGACACCTCCATGCAGTCTTAACTTTCTGTCGATTTAAGTTCGAACTTAACTTTTTTAAGTTCGAACTTAACTTTATTGAAACCGGCCAATCTTAAGTTCGAACTTAAGTTCAAACTTAAGTTCAAACTTTAAGTTTGAACTTAAGTTTTTTATTGAAACCGCTAAGTTCGAACTTAACAGTTAAGTTCGAACTTAAGTCCGATTTCGGACTTAAGTTACTTTATTGAAACCGCCCCAGGAAAACTCTGCTCACTCTGATGCTGCTGCTCTATTTTCTTGGTTGGTGTTCCATGGATTTTTCGGTACAATGCTTGCAAAATGCTGATGATCAATTCTTTGTTTGCTTTGATCATTTTGTAAGACAAGGTTCATCAATAAGTCGATTTTCACCTAAATTTGGGCTACTTGCTCGGATCCTGAGTGTGATAAACTATAGTCAGGTTGTCAAATATTAGGAATAGTTTTCTCAGACAAGTTGGGAATCAATACAACATGCAGCTTTTTGGGCGTCATTTAATAACAAAAATTCACTGAATCAAAAGCCTTGCTTAATCTCTGGCAATAATCCTTGGATAAAAATCAGCTTTAAAATAGTTTCTCTGGATGTAATGTCCAAATTTGGGTGAGCAATGATAGCCATTTTTCCAAGGTTTTGTAAAAATACAGACACACTTTCACCACTTTTTGTCTTTTTGTCATACAAAAATTGCTGAAAGACATCAGAATCTAGACAGTCTGGAAAATTTTATTGTAATGCACAAATGAAATCCTCATATGAAACAGGAGCATTTAGAGTGCGTTTCATGAAACACTGCTTGAGCTGCACCTGTTAGATTTGCATTTAGATAAGCAATTTTATTATCATTATCTGTATGGATGCCTTGTAATTTTAAGAATTTGTCAAATTTTTCAATCTAGTGTTATAAACACCAAATGCTCCGTTGAAAACTGGGGGAGGGCATAGATTAAACAAATGATTAATTGGAAGATGATTGCATCTCCTATCAGAAGAAACATCTTGTGGCTAAAAATATTTAAATTTGACATATAAATTTTCAAGCCTTTGAGCCAACGGCTCACTTACTGTACAAAAAGAATTTTTAATTGCATTATCTAAAAGTTCAGCCTGATTGGGCATGATTTTTTGGTTTAGTTGTTTTTATCAGAGATAATTTTGCTTCATTTATTGCATTTTGAGAATTGAGAGGATGACTTTTAATGGGAATAAACTTCCTGCATTCCAGTATTTAAAACAGAAAGGAAAAACTGTGAGATTTAAATAGGTCTCAACAAACTATTTGTTTGACCTAAACTGTAGAGAACAAGAAAAATAGAACAAAGCAACAATAGAAAAATAATAAATCAGCGGATGCAGAAAAATGAAAGCCAAATGGCAGTTAAATGAAAGTAATCTCTTTGTTAATAATAAAATTTTACACCAAGGTTTAAGAGAGAAAAATTCTCTAAAATAATTTTTAAAAAATTTTTATTGTTTGTTGTAGATTTAAGTCAGTTTTCAATAGAAAATCTTTTCACCAGTCTCTGCCAAGTGACATAAGGGATAATGCTATGGACATTTTTATATAAAAGGAAAAGATCAGGACTTACAGGCTGATTTTGGCATCCTTAAATATGTTAAGTCTATTATATTAAAGAATATGAATATAAGAAACAACAAAATAAGGACACAGATTAGATACAACAAGCCCTAACTAATGCATGACTGAACTACTATAAGGTATGCAACAAAGATTATATACTCTGAGAATAAAGCTAACAATAGATAAGTGGTCACATATGCAAAGTTTTAAATGTGTGCTAGGAATCTTTAAAGCAATAAATCTTACTAGAAGAAATGATATTTGATCTAGTGTGAAGTTAGCAATATGAAGGTAGGCAACAGGGACAATTGGGCTATAATTGTCAAATAGATGAGCAAGCCACAAAAGTGTAATAAAACAGAATAAACTAATTAGCATAAATCAAGATAAAAACGGAATAAGTAAATGGCTAGGTTTATTATGTAGGCCTTGGCTACTTTGAGTCAAGTAGCTTTGAGTATATAGGTACATAGACTATATCTGCATGCTATAGGCTCTTTGTTACACATGTTAGCAAACACAAAAAATTGACTAAAATTCATATTCATGTTACTATCATCATTATTGAGGTAAAGTGCTTCATTCTGAACCACTCTATAATAATTATTATTATAAATAGTTGTGTGTGTGTGTATGTGTGTGTGGCCATTACTTCTATGATTTCCATTTTGATTTTGCAAAAGAACGTGCAGAATTATAATTATTTTGGGCATTTCTTTGTCTAATTGTTCTATATTGTTCTATATTCAAAAAATTCAAACTGATTTTCATCTTAGGATGGTTCACTTAAATGATTCTCTTCATTTTGACCCCACTGGCGAATTGTTTACACCATTCAGTAATGGAATCTGACACAAAATTGTATAATAGCAATAAATCTGGCGCGAAAGCGCCTGAAAATACTTCAAAATCGTGATTGAATCTATTCTGGCAATCATTCAAAACGCGCTTCCAGATTTTTCAACTATTTCCTTACAAAAATTATTCGTATTTCCATAATTTTGGAAAGACTAGTCCCACCCACACATGGGCGTGGGAAGGGGGCTTGGGGGTATACACCCCCCAGAAGTTGAAATACCCCCAGAAATCAAAATACCCCCCCCCAGAAATTTTTTTTGCCTTTTTAGCAATTTTTTAATGCCATTGGATAGAGCTTGATCAGAAACGTCGAAAATGGTGTTTTTTGCCATACAATCACTTTTAAGACCATTTTTTGACCTTTAAAAAATTTTTTCACCCCCCCTCCAGAAATTTTTTCACCCCCCCCCCAGAATTTTGGTGCTGCCCACCTATAGTCCCACCTTATTCCCCTGCAGCTACGTGCATGTTTGGCCTTGACAAGAATTTATCACGGGCAATAAATTTCCCGAGTCAGTTTGGCCCTGCAGAGCAGGCATTTCCTGACCATAAGCAACAATAGGCCAGCCAATGCACAATCCTTTTTGCTGGCGTGAACTACGTGCAGCGGATTGCATGGCATAACGCGTATCTCTTGCCCTTGAATTATTCTTTCGGTGCACAGGGCATGCTTGAGCACTGAGTTATTGCCCGCATAGATATCAGTTTTCACGGACATTTTGATTTGGGCGATAACTTGCTCAGGCAGGTCGCTTGACATGCCTTTGTACTCCATCTGTAAATTATGTATTGATTTTTTTTAAACGCATGTTCTGAGTAACATGAAGTCATCTAAATGATTAAAAAAGAAAAGAAACTAGCAGTTAGTAAAATGAACAAACACGCAAGAAGTGGGTACGATAGGTGAACAAAAATAACAGTAGGTACGCACTCGAGTACATGAATAACCGTACAAAATCAGTACAAAAATGACCTCAGTACGCTCATAGGAAACAAAAATAACCATACTAGAAGCTAGCGAACCGTTAGGATGAAATGAATAAACTGAGGTTATCAGAGAAGAATTAGATTGCTTGAGTTTTGTGTGTTTACTTGATTTTTTAACTGAAACAATTTTGTGCCTTTAATTCCGGCTAGACTCATCTGGTCAAATAAATAAAATTGCACAGATATATTGGCGATCAAAAGGAAATTGTTTCAAAAAATGAAAATAGGTTGGAAAGCTAAAAGACAAGCAAAGTTGCATGTTTGCAAATAAAAGTATATAAATACAAAAAACGTATATAGACTAAAAAGTACGCAGATAAACATCTGCAAAATATTAAATATGGAAATAACGTGTATTTTCTCACATCTTTCAATATTTCAATTTTTTATTTTATTTTCTCTTTTTCAGAGAAAAATTAGAAAATGCATTATTTAACATTCCATAAAAATTGTATATTTAAAATAAAGAAATTTGAGAATATCGTGTACAAAACTTCTCAAAATTACATCCATGGCTGCAGTCTGAGCAGAAGCAAAATCATGCGGATCCGCATAGGCGGCCTGTGGTGCTGGGAGATTATGCTGGATCGGCGCAGCCGCCATCAGCTGCTCAATTTCTTGCTGCTCCTCTTGTAAAGTACAGAACTCCACATCGAACTGCTAAAAAATGAAAAAACAAATTAAGAAAAAAATTAATCAAATCTGTTCCGAGTTTATATATCCATTTCCACCAAGTAGTGAACAGTTTTTAGCGTTTTTAAATTGAGGTAGAATTTAACTTACAGCCTGCATTGCGACGGCCATTAAAAAGTCTGTGGATCTGCGGGTCCAGAATTTCTTGGAAACCCTAAAAAATAGAATCAATAAAGATTTTGGTATTTGAAAGAAAAACTGCATTTATAGTAATAATTCAAACATAGCATGAAAAATTTCAAACAAAGGTAAAAGTACGCTTTCGATAACGGGCAGCTGGCTTCCAAAAACCGTGGGCGGCGGACGAGGAGAACCGAGATATATATATATATATATATATATATATATATATATATATATATATATATATATATATATATATATATATATATATATATATATATATATATATATATATATATATATATATATATATATATATATATATATATATATATATATATATATATATATATATATATATATATATATATATATATATATATATATATATATATATATATATATATATATATATATATATATATATATATATATATATATATATATATACTAGTTGAGCTGCCCGGCATTGCCCGGGCTGAACATAGGCCTGATAGCTATATGGAATTAATATGTCTCTTGTATTTTTTATTTTTAAAGACTTTTGATGTTTTTGGGATATTTCTAGAAAAATTGTTGAAAAAAATTTAATAATAATCAATAAAAAAATTTAAAAAAATTGAAAAAAAATTTAAAAAAAAATTCAAAAAAATTTAAAAAAATTGGTGTCTTATATCACGTCCTATCTTATAGCATTGCTTATCTTGTTGCACATAGTATCTCATACCATGTCTATCTTATAAAATTGCCTATGCTATAGCATCATTTGGTTAAACCCGTATTTTGATGTTTCATAGTGCCGACCAATGCTATAACATATAACAATGTACATAGTGTCGCCAGGCATGCTCTCTTGGCCGGGGTATCCCTATACAAACAGTATAAACTAATTTTTGAAAAAAATAGCAAAAAATCGGCCATCTCCCAAAATCGTGGAGGCTTATAGCACAGGGGCCAAACCCTGCTCCCTCCCTGCCCTGGGCCAATGGGTGCGTTTGTCAAAATTTCAAGATCGCTATGGCTCCTTCCCCCATTGGACCAACCTCGGCCCAAAATATCAGCCCACCAAATTTCATTGGGCTGGAGCCAATCCGGCACAAACATACAAACAAACAAACTTTCAAAAATATATAATAGATATATATATATATTTATATATATATATATATATATATATATATATATATATATATATATATATATATATATATATATATATATATATATTACGGATGCAACAGGTACCAGAACCCGGAACCTGAATATGGCTGCAACAAAGCATGCAACAGGTACCGGAACCTGAATACGGCTGCAACAAAGCTGACCTGAGATCTAGTCCATTGTCTTGAATCTATTGATCTTTCAATTGTAACCATTGTAACCAATGTTGTCAATGAATAAGTATTGGCTAATTTTATGTTGCAAAGGAATAAGTATATAAAAAATAAGTTGCGTTACCAGAAGGGTAGTAGGGTTTAAACAAACAAAGCTTTAGGATAAATCTCATACAAACATGGTTAGATGGCAATATAAAATATTATGAGCAAACTTGAATGAATAAACCATAAATGAATTAATGTCTGCTACCATAGAATGTATATGGAAAACAAAACTTGCCAAAAATAAAGTTTTTCAGCAAATAATGTATGAAATATTCAGTCAGTGTGAGTTTATGAATAATTGTGTTCTATTTCTTAATTTCTAGGAGATTACGGGATAGCTTTGTAACATTTAAACAACAATAGTTTTAGGGTGAATCTCATTAAAACTTGGTTGTATAGGAATATAAAATGTTATGACAGAACTTGAATGAAAAAACGATTGATAGATTAATGCCTTTTACCAAGAATTAAGGCATAATAAACATATAACAAGTATTATTTAGGCATAGCAATATGGAATATTAATAGAACTTGAAGAAATAAATGAGTGATGGATGAATTTGCAAAAGTGAGCTTCAAGGAATAAGCAATTAAAATGAACATATGTAAATTATTACTTAAATAGACTAGCAATATAGAATATTCATAAAAGTTGAATGAATAAATGAGTTATAGATGAATGCACACTAGTAGAAGTTTCAAGAAATAAGTGAGTAATAGAGCAGAAATAGTGATTATAAAATTCTTAGATGGAATATATATTACAAAAATTATTATAAAACTGAATATATATATATATATATATATATATATATATATATATATATATATATATATATATATATATATACATATACATATATATATATATATATATATATATATATATATATATATATATATATATATATATATATATATATATATATATATATATATATATATATATACATATACATATATATATATATATATATATATATATATATATATATATATATATATATATATATATATATATATATATATATATATATATATACTTTTGTGTCCACATTATTCACAATCCACTATTTATGATGATTTCGAATTTTCGAATTGCAATCAATTGGCATTGCCATTCCACAACCGACGGCTTCAGTAGGACTTTTCTTGAACCATAATTTTAGATTTTTTGCTTCTAAGTGGCATTCAAAAAGTGCTGCAAAATGTTGAGCCAAAATGTTTTTATCAAATAAATAATCCCAAATGTAATCCTCAATATATTCTACTTTGTTATTATACAGGTTTCTGTCCATTTTTCTTCCCAGCTTACCGATAGATTGTTGCAAGAAATGTTGAAAAAAATAAGTAGTGTAAAAATTCCGCAATTTTCTTGCATCTTGTTTGATCAATAATTTACAGTTGCAAATTTGGTAGAAAAAATATTGCAAGTTTGCCGTCAATGACACATTCTGCAGCTTATCTAAACTATATACTAAATAATTTTAAAACAAAGCATTCAACTTACCTTTTTTGTTTAAAATTTCACATATAACAATCAACAAATTGCAGATGTAGAAAATAGGTACAAATAATAACCATTAAACAAATAGTCAATAGTACATCTTAAGCTTATTGTGCTATTCATTAAAAAAATTTAGATCAATCAGTGTTAATAAATTGAAAGCATTTAAGGAAGCTAGAAACTGTAAAGTACCTTAGTTTTTTTGACATTGTTATGGTCCAAGAACTTAATATTTGACTGTTTTTGCATCATTTTGATTAATAAATCGAAAATCAGTTACTATAATGTTAACAGTTTTACCCAAAATTTTTAGCACATAAGGAAATGTTTGTCTTGAGCTTACAAATTTCAAGAAATGGATGACGATTTCCAACAGTCCTTGGCCATAGGCGTCTCAAGTATCAAGTAGTTTATGAATACCTGGGCTGTGATCGACAATTGAAGATTATGATTGTTCAACATATTAAGAATTTTAGTCGAGTTAGAATTATGTAAAGAAATTATATTTTTAAGAATTTTGAAACTTCTATTAATAACCCCATTCCTAACTTAAAATCGCCTATATGAAATGACGAGCTGGTTAAAATCTAGGGAGTAAATAAAAGTTTTTAATCCAGCAAACATTATTAAATAAAAGAGATATGTTGGGGCGCCTGGTAGATAATAAATCAAACTGTCTTATCTTCAGTATCACCAAAATATGTGTAGTTTAGATTACTGTAATTTAATATTTGGTGAAGCAAACACCCAAGATTTTTGAGAAGTCAAAAAATGGCCTTAAAAATGGTGATATGGCAATAAAAACACCATTTTTCGACCTTTCTCATCAAGCACTATCCATTGGCATCAAAAAATTGCGAAAAAAACGAAAAAAATTTTCAAAAATTGATTTCTGGGGGTCTTTTGGTTTCTGGGGGGTCCAGACCCCCCAGACCCCCCTCACGCCCATGTGTGGTCAGGAAGCATGTGTATGGAAGGAAATTTTGAAAATTGTGGTTAAGGGACCAGCTAGGCAAATTGCACAATTTTTCAAGACTATGTTTGGTATAGAGTCAGGACCACACATGGGCATAGGGGGTATGAACTCCCCAGAAGTTGAAATAACCCCCCCCCAGAATTCAATTTTTAAAATTTTTTTTTCTTTTTCTAGCAATTTTTGATACCATTGGATAGTGGTCAATGAGAAACGTCAAAACATGGTGTTTTCTTGCCATGCAACCACTTCTAAGACCATTTATTGACCTTTGAAAAATTTTTCTTCCCTCCCTCCCAGAATTTTTGTGCTCCCACATATGGTCAAGTCCACACCTGGGCGTGGGGGGGTTTGGGGGATATGCACTCCCCAGAAACCAAAATACTCCCACAGAAATCAAAATACCCCTCCCCCCAAAATTCAATTTTTGAAAATTTTCATATTTTTTTGCAATTTTTTGATGCCAATGGATAGTGCTAGCTTAGAAACGTCAAAAAATGGTGTTTTTATTGCCTTACCATTATTTTTAAGGCCATTTTTTGACCTTCAAAAAATCTTGCACCTCCATTCCCAGAATTTTCTTGCTGCCCACGTAGGGTCAGGTCCCAAAGATAAGGAAGCTTTCAAACCAAGCAGATGTATATAAACACATTTGGGTGTTATTTATGTTATTTTTTCCAAATCTGTCTGGAAAGTCCGGTAAATGAAGGTAATCATGAACGGAAACAGAAGCAAAATAATTGTTAGACTGTTAGCCTTTTCAATATCATTTTTGATAAGTTTTCCATCGAATTTCAGTGGAGGAATGACTGACTTAATTTTGCTCTGAGATTTTATGTATGAATATAACTTTTTTATGTTTTAACAGTTTACAATGTCTTCCTCAATTTTACATACATAGTTTTTAATTTATCTTTCAAATTAAACTAAGTTTGTGATTTCAGCGAGTTTGGTCTTATTTAAAAGTGAAGGGTGTACTTTAAATTTATGCCAGATTTTCTGCTTTTTTGCAAGAATTATAAGAATATGTTGGGGTTACTTATTATAAGAATGTTTTTGAATGCATATTGGGACAGATTTTTCAAAGGCCATTTCTGATACGTGTGATCAACAGTTGTTAACAGAAATGCAGAAAGAATAAATATTTACCCAGTCTATGGTCACTAAGAACGCATTTAAAGATATAAAATCGGTTTTGCAAAAGTTGAAGAATAATTTGATTGTTTTGTTTGTATGAAGAACCTTGAACTCTATAGAATTGTTATCACTAGGACTAAATGGGGCAGACCTGGTATGCGATAAGATTGAGGATTTGTCATTAAGTAAAATTAGATCTAAAATATTCTGATTACGCGTTGGATACTCAATAATTTGTCTAAACCCATTTCAATTCACAAAATTAGTGAAGAGCATACTCATCTCAGATGGTGCAGGCATTATGAATTCACACAGTCAATATTGGGAAGATTAAAATCTCCCAAAATAACAGGACTTTTCTTTAGAAATAAGGACCCTTAGAAGGGTAATCATATATTGCATGTGCAAAGTGGTGTGGCTGGGTGGTGTGTAAACCAAAATTATACGAGTTTGCTTTTTTTGGAATGAATGTCAATTGTGAGGATTTCAAAGAATTCAGTATAGTATAGGTTTACTTTGACAGTCTTTAATTCAGGTTTAGCTATTACACAAACGCCCCTTGACCTATTATATAAGTTCAAAATATTTGAAATTTATTATCTGTTAAAATGTAACTGTCAGGAATAGATTCATGTGACCAGGTTTCAGTTGCTAGAATTAAGTCATTATTGCCATTTAGATGCATTTTTAATTCATCTGCCTTGTTAGTTATACTTCTAGCATTGAAAAAAATAGATTTTAAACAAGTAGAGAGGCAGGACCATCAATTCATGGGTTTAGGGGCAACCTTTTTACTGGCAGTGTAATATGGACAAGACTCAGAAATTTTTACAAATAACACCAGCATTATAGTCAATAAAAGTATTGTTTATACCAGAATCACGTTGCTCTTTCAAGTCCTGTCAGAAAACTCTGCCTTGTTCTCACTGCAAGTCCATTAATTTGGGCCTGGCCCAAATCCTGAAATGTTGCTGCTTTGCAACATCCTCGTCCTGATCCTCATTCTTCCTGTCGTAATCCTTCCAATGGTTGAGAGCACAAATAAGGTCGATTTTTGCGCAACATTATCGCATTTCACTTTGATGATCCGAGGCACCTTGAGTCCACAACGTTCCAAGTTTTTTCCAGATTGATGGACACTGACATTTGCAGAATCAGATTTCAACCCATCTACAAAATCCTCAATGGCCGCTTAATAAGTCGTCTGTGACACCTTCCGGTTCCAGCAGATTTCACACAACTATGGTTAATTTCTTTTCCTCCACTTCAATGTCATCCTGAATAATAGAGACAGTAATGTTTCAGTTAGGAAAGGTTGACAGTAATGTAAACAATGAAGCCACTGGCAAAAAGTTGGCACCAAAAAACTGGATGGTGGAGGCAGCAATAAATTGTTCAATTGCAGTAATTTGTACAAATTTTTAGATACCTGGGGTAACTTGCAATGAATACAGCTTCTACAACAGTACAGAAAATTCTTTTAGGTGTAAAAAGGTAATTTTGTGAAAGTTTTCTGAAATGTCTCTGGAATTCGAGCGCACGACACATGTTCATATGAGTCACAGATGTAGCATAGCACAGAGAGCATGGGCTAGATTCAAGAATATGCAACTTGCAATCGTAGGTGGGCAGCACCAAAATTCTGCGGGGGGGGGGGTGGAAAAAATCTTGAAAAATAACAGTGGAGGACGTCGGAAATAATAAAATTATTAAATTTTCCATTGCACCTACGTAACTATTGTAGGCGGGCTGGACTACGACAATAGATTTTATTAAATTTGGCAAGGTATAACAAATGGATAAATAATTCCGGAACACTATGACTATTCGAATACGAGCAAATGTAAAACACCATTTTGCGAGGTTGGGGTTTGACTTATATAGCATGGTTGTTTATAGGTATTTACAATAATAAGTGAAACATTTTGTTAGCTGAGTTTGTTGCATGCTATGTTTTAACATTAGATAGATAAGAAAGTTTACAAGAACGGAAAATTGTAGTAAACGCGTAAACAGGTAGCAGATGTTTTTTTCATGTTTCATAAATTGTGGCATTGTTATCTATTACGTTGGTTATGCTTAAGAATTTCAGCTTACACACCTCCACGCCTTAATAAAACATTATACCCAGGGTTTTAGAGTGTTTGATTTAGCACGAATACGTAACCATAAAGCATTTTGCATTCGATTTATCTTATTCAGGCGTTCGGTGGGTGGCACTACAAAGGCTTTGTCGAATTGTTCCACCCATGCGGCTAAGGATGATTCATTGGTCGGGGTCCAGGCACACCTGGGCGTAAGGGGAGGGGGGTTTGGGGGTATGCACCCCCCCAGAAACCAAAATACCCCCCCCCGAAATCAAAATACCCCCCCCCCCAGAATTCAACTTTTGAAAATTTTTTTGTCTTTTTTCGCAATTTTTTGATGCCAATGGATAGTGCTTGATGGAGAAACATCGAAAAATGGTGTTTTTATCGCCATACCACCATTTTTAAGGCCATTTTTTGACTTTCAAAAAAATCTTGCACCCCCCCCTTCCCAGAATTTTCTTGCTGCCCACGTATGGGTCCAGGTATTGTTGGTATAGGCGGCAAATTGTGCATTGAACTCGTTTTTCATCTCCCAAATTAGGAAGTTAAATCGGTGTCTAATGTTCTGGGTTCGGACGTCCTGGCATGGAAATGAATCATTCAAGATTGGTGGTCTTGGGGAATTGGTCGTTGGGGCTGGAGTGGAGAGCAAGGCTTGGTCTTTGTTTGTTGGGTGTTGACATTGGTGGAATTAATTTTGGCGTAGCTGGTATGGTGTTGGAGATGGGAGGTGGATTAGGTGGTTCTGCAATCCGAATTTTGGATGGCGTCCAGGCGATTCCAGCAGCCAAAATTTCTTTGTGCATTTGATCTAGTAGAGCAAATGCATTGAAGCAAAGGTCCGCTTGAATTGGGCAGGCGATTGATGCGTCGGAGCTCTGTAAAAGTTCTACAACCAGAGGCTTCAACACCAAAATCTCTAATGCGACGTTGGCGAGATCCGTAATGCCATTATATTGGGGTGGCAAAAGATCTTGCTGGTCAAGCTCTCGAGCGCTTTTCCCAACATCAATATTGACAGTTGCATCTTTAAATTTTGGATGCAAACTGCCAAGATTGCTAGGAAAATTGAACCCGATGAAACAGATCTCGGGGTTGGTTAGCAGCTCATAGAGGTAATTAGGCAATGGGCCTCATACCCCAAAATCGAATGTACAACACAAGCCATCCGGCCTGTATATGGCCATGGTTGTGCATGATCCTGGTTGCTCACGACCATCTACATCGGTAGCAACGGCCAAGAGACCTTTCGTTGTCTTGTCTCGGGTGAGCACACGGCAGGCCACGTCAACGGATAAGTCGGCTGGTACTTTAAAATTTTGCAAGCCGCCTGGCCAACGACCAAATCTTGTGGCCCATTGTTCCAACAGATGGGACAATAATTGGTTTTGGTTTTGGTCTTGGGGCTGACCATCATTCCTCTTCCAGGAATGGGAGTGGCTTGTTTCGAATGAGGTAGTGGAATTGGTTGTAGACATCTTAAATGTAGGGAAACTTATAGTGATTGGATTTGGGGTTGGTGTTGAGATAGATGCATTATTTATCGTTTTACTGTTCAATATTAATAATTCTCGATCTGCTCCTCAAATTATATGCATGTGTAGGTGCTATTGATGCAGCTTTTTCTTTTAATTTACTTACAGATGGTTTTATAGGGGCTATAGATAGATCATTAACTTTTTCCTCTTGTGTGCGTTTATACAACTTAATACAATTAATGTGAACAAATTCCGGCTCAGTTTTCTTAGTGCTATTTTCAACTTTTAGTATGGGGTAATTAATTTCCTTGATCTCATATGGACCATGCCACAAATGCATGAGTTTAGGTGTTTTCCCGATTTTACTTGCAGTATTAAAAATCAATATTAAATCTCCTATTCTATACTCATCATTTTTAATCTTTTTATCGTAATACGTTTTCTGTGTAACTTGAGCTTGATTAATATTATTTTTAGCTGAGGTCCAAGCCAAAGTAAGGTATTGTTTTACTGATAATGCATAATCATCTAGATCTATTACGTAACGAGATGGTACATAATTTAGTGCAATATCAATGGGTAGTCTGGGTGTCCGGCCATATACTAACTCAAAAGGACTGAACTTAGAACTAGTTTGTGGTGTAGAATTATATGCAAATGAAGCATAAGGTAAAAATTCGTCCCAATCCTTCGGATTTTGGCTAACATACATAGAAACCATATTCATTAAGGTGTGATTGAACTTTTCTACTAATCCGTCAGTCTGAGGGTGATAAGCCGTAGTGTTAATCTTTTTTGTATCACATAGCTCACAAATTTCACTAACTAATTTTGACATGTAGTTAGTTCCTCTGTCTGAAAGAAGCTGCCTAGGGGCTGAATGCCTGCATAAAATATTTTCTATGAATTTTTGTGCAGTTGACCTTGCCGTGCAATCGGGTATTGCGCAACAATCAACCCATTTTGTAAGGTAATCAGTGAATACAATTACATATTTGTTACCAGAATAAGTCATAGGTAGTGGTCCCAATATATCTGTGGCTACTCTATCAAATGGCCCTTTGACAGGAATTGGACATAGAGCAGCACGTGTTTTTTGGGTTGGAGATTTTTTTGTAACACATCCTAAGCATTCTTGGCAGTGTATTTTAATGTCATGCGCCATACCATCCCAAAAATATTTCTCACGAATCTTCTCATAAGTTTTTTCAAAACCAAAATGCCCAGAAAGAACATCATCGTGGTATGCTTCTATGATCTCATGCCTCATTGAATGTGGTATTACAAGTGTCAAGAAGTGTCTGGCTCTTTCATTTTGCCGAAAGAGACAACCATTGACTAATTTGTATAATCTAGACTTATTAACAATTATTCGCTTTTCCGTTAAATCTTCAGAAAGTTCTCCATTTTCCAGAAAATTTATGAGTGGTAGCAGTTTTTCATCAAGTCTCTGATTTTTCAAAATAATATTCTCATTATGGTCAGCATTCAAAGTGCAAATTCTTGATAGGGTATCAGCATTTTTATGTTTAGCCTCAATACAATAATTAAGCTCGTAATCAAATTGTTGCATAGTGGCTTGCCACCTAGCTAGTCGTCCTATAAGATTGCTCTTTTTAAAAAGTCCCATTAGAGGTGCATGATCAGTTTGAACATATACTTTATGACCTAGAATGTATGGGTAGAAGGTTTTCATCGCCCAAACTACTGCTAATGCCTCTCTTTCAGTAGTAGAATAATTTTTCTCAGCTTTATTTAAAGTGCAACTAATGTATGCGATAGGATGTTCTTCATTTTCAGAAATCTGACTTAAAACTGCTCCTAAGCCATATGATGAAGCATCTGTCTGAACATAAAAATCTTTAGAAAAATCTGGTAATTTAAGAAGAGGTGCTGTTGTAAGAGCTGTTTTTAGGGTTGCAAATGCTTTTTCACAATCCTCATCCCATTTGAATTCTTTATTCTTTCTCAGCAAGTTATTTAATGGAAACGCGATTTTACTACAATTTGGAATAAATCGGCGATAATAGGATATCAAACCTAAGAATGTACGTAATTCATCTACATTTGTAGGAGTTTTTACATCTTGCACGGCTTTTACTTTAAGATCGTCTGGTTTAAGTCCATGAGCCGTTACTTTGTGCCCTAAAAATTTTACATTTGGCCTACAAAATGTACATTTTTCTAACCGTAATTTTAGACCAGCGGATTTTAATCTGCCAAATACTAGGTTGAGATTTTTCATGTGCTCATCAAATGTTTCCGAAAAAATGAGGATGTCGTCTAAGTATACTAAACAAATGTTCCATTGTAAATTTTGAAGAATTATGTCCATGAGTCGTTGGTAAGTACTAGGAGCATTACAAAGTCCAAAAGGTAAAACGTTGAATTCATATAGACCATTAAAGGTGACAAAAGCAGTCTTTTGTCTATCAGAGGGTTCTACGGGGATCTGCCAGTATCCCCATGCTTGATCTAGCGTGGAAAAATATTTTGCTTTGCCTACCGTGTCTAGTATGTCGTCTATACGAGGGATTGGATAGGTGTCTTTTATAGTTATCTTATTCAATTTTCTGTAATCAACACAAAATCGATCACTACCATCTTTCTTTCGTACCAAAACAATGGGACTTGCCCAGGGACTGGTTGAGGGACTTATTATTCCTGTTTCTAACATTTTATTAATATGAGAAACTATTTTTACACGATCAGCAAATGGAATCCTATAGGGGTAGCTACGAACAGGTGCATTATCTTTTGTGTCAATTTTATGTGAAGTTAAAGTAGTTCTTCCTAAATCATGGTCACTTTTCACAAATATTTCGATATTCTCGTTCAAAAACTTTTTCAATAATACAGTTTCTTCTTTACTTAAGAAATCATTAAAATCTAATTGATTAATCCTTTTAGATAATGGTTCTTGCTCAACTACATTCTCGGTTATAGTCTGTAAGGTTAATGTGGGTGTTGCAAGTACCTTGTCTGGAACTTCTGCTCTACTTACATATCCTATGGTAGAATTTTTGTATAATTTGAGATCTTGTGGGAGTGAATTTGTAACCTGCAAAAGTATAGATCGATCCCAATTAGGTATACAGACTGATGGGAAAGATATAACTCCAGTTTTTTCTATGGCTTTATGATTAGGCTCAAAGACTAAGGCTGTACGAGAAACGTAATTATTCGGAACATGTGCATGTATGGTTGTGATAGTACGAGCAGGTATTTCAATATCTTTTTCAAGCGTGACTTTTCCTCGATTAACATGATTAGATGTAACTTTTCTTGTGAATGTTAGGAAATTCTCGTCTAGACTGACGCTGTTAGTTTTGAAATCAAAATTAACATTACAAAAATGAGAAAGTATGTCAGTTCCTATTATTATGTCGTAAAAGCTTTGCTCTAGGACATATAACTCTATGTATAAATTAACTGACCCTATAGTCACATTTATGTAAAGAGAACCTGCGATGGGTAATTGATTTCCATTTGCACTTGTTACTACTGAGTCGATTTGCTGTAAATTTTCACGTTCTATTCCCAATGTTTTAAGCTTTCTTGAGGATAGTACCAAAACGCTAGCTCCTGTATCTATTATACCTTCCATAGGTATACCATTTACAAATATTTGTACACAGGGGGATTCATTACAAAAATTTCCGAGCGCCATAATGATTCCTACATCTCCAGTACTTGTCTCAGAAGTTTTTGCGGTGTAGTAGTGTTTAGTATCAGGTTGCCAAGGAAAATTTCGTTCAAGTAATTCTTCTGTTTTAATTAGAAAGAGCAATTTATCTTTTAATTTTAGTGTGGCTTTGTTAAGATTTATTGATAAGGTGTCTAATTGGCTCAAAAGGTCACAACCTATAATGCAGTCAATATTAGATGTTAAAAAAGCATCGCTTTGGTAAATACAAAATTTAATTACAATCAGGTACGGTCCTATTGCAACTGGGATTTGAGCCATAGATTCTATCACTAAGAGGTGTCCAGAGGTTGTTTGTAGTCTCAAATCGGTCTCAGAACTATCGAACTTATTTTTTGTATTTGATTGTAAATAGTCAAAAAGGCGTTTGCTTATAATTGAGCATGTTGCTCCACTATCAATAACTGCGGGTACATCGAATTCACCTAATTTTATCCTAACAACCGGTATTGCAGCAGGCATTTTGTTTGGATGAGGTAGAAGAATTCCCAAAATCTGTGGTGGAGGAAGGGGAGGTCGCCTTGGAATTGATGGTAAAATATTTTTCAGAAAACTAAGTCGAGAACTCCCTGGTATCTGTCTTTCTTCTGATTCCTCAGTTTCAAGAGTCAGAACGCCAGGTGCGGGGCGACTGATTAAGGTAGGGTCTGTGCGTAGTCTTGTTAATTCGAGACCCTGCCCCCGCTGAATTCGACTAACCTCAAATCTCCTCTGTCTAGTGTAACAGTAGCGCATAACTCTATAGTAGGCAAAATACGCACTTGCAGCAAAAGCTAAGATAATTATGAGGATAACCAAAACATTAATTAGTAATTGAGAAGCTCCTTTTAACAAACTATTAAGTGCTCCTGATGCTCCTTGTGTGCCCTCTACTAAGATGTGTTCGAACCTTTTTTCATTGCGATCTAAGACATTGCTGATTGCGGTTCCCGTACCTGCGAGGATTTGGTAAACTGTATTAGGATTTTCAGATAATTGAGCTGTATAAGCCATAATGCGTTCAACTTTTTCATTTAATTCATGAACTTGATTTTGATGACTACCTAACGAATTAACTTGATCATGAAAAAGAATCGGAGAGCTAAATGTAAAAATTGACCAATTTCCAGCCCAGGTTAAGTGTATAGGTAAGTGCATAACATGTGTAAGACCTTGCTGTGTGTAGAAAGAATTTCCTTTTGCAAAAATGCCTTTTGCCTTAAATTCGCATGACACCTTATTAGAATATTTAACTAAGTCAGAACTTCCAGCTATTGCAAAATAAAGCTCAGTACCTAGATATACAGGTAGGTCCTCATAACAAGTGTCGTTTACTTTATAATCCCAAAGAATTTGTGTGCTATTTATGCGCCTACACTGCCAAACCATTAAAACATCGCCTGCATAAGCTGCATGTATATCATCACGTGCTAAAAGTATCCTAGCTCCAGAAGTTGGGTCGATTTTCATGATCTTCTTCGTTACAACTAGCTGTTGCTGAGTAAATTTACAAAGTTCTTTCCACAAATTTCGAAAATTTTCCTGCTGAATTTCGAGTAATTCTTCTTCTAAATATTGAAATTTAGCATCCTCAGGATCAGGTTGGGATTGGTTTTGGGTTTGAGGTTGCTTCCTGATTGTAATTTTTGATGGCGAACTCACTGTAGTATTTACTCGAGGCTTATTAAAATAATCGTAAATTATTTTATGATCTCTACTCTTAATAATCTTTAGAATAACTTTTTGAGATGTCATATATGCGGCAAAAAGACTACACTCGGTGGTGGGTGTGGTTATTGTAAATCCACTTTGAATGGCTTTAATCATTACAAATGGATAATTTAATTCTGCTACATAAAATCCTAGCCTTTCATACTTACAAGTAGCGCTTAATGGGAATGGATCCCAAATAATTACAGCATCTTGTATACGTGTATAACAATGTCCAACTTGGGGGTGGCAGCCACCCATGTCCTCCAAGTCTGAGCTTAATGTTTTCCCATCCGTAGTCCCTACTTCTCCTACTTCTATGAAAAGATTAATCGTTGTTTTACACACATCACGACAGCACCATGTAAACTCAATGTTAAGGGTGTGGTTGGTAGACCATAGGTATTGATGAAGGCGTACGAGTTCAGAAGAATCCCATTTTTTCTCTTTCCATGCTCCTGCGCATGTAAAAGCAGAAACGTATTGTGTCGTAATTTGATCATATACAATGCCTTTACTGTTAAAGAAACCTGTGTTAGTGCAGATTGTTCGATTATGAGTATAGCATTTCATTGCCTCAGTTGTATGTGGTGTGTCTTTTGGAATCCAAACATCTACTTCTATATTAAAAGTGCTTGTATTAATTTTTGGTATAGTACAATCAATATGTTCCGGAATAGCTAATGCATATCCGCTTTTAGATTTACCACAAAGGTTAAACGTATGCACATCTACAACATCCGAGCATGCTCCTAAGCTTACCAAATATAAAATGCATGTAAGAGCTCTTAGCATTTTAAATTCGCGAGTATGTGCACATTTACGAATTTCATGAGCGCCAGGAGATACGTCTACCTCCATCAATAGTGGCACGTCTGCCAAAGAATGCGGTCTTATTTCCGCCTTAGGGCTAGTGCCCCCATTGTACACTGGTGACCTAGATGCGCTCATCTTAAATGTCTTAGCTAGCTTCTCTATAATTTCAGTTTGGCCCTTTCCGGGTCCACCTGGTTCCCCTAGGTCAACGGCTTCACACAATAACAAAGAAGGACGATTCAAATTTTGCAGCGAACCAGGAATTTTGTTTTCAGGTCCTTTGTTTTTCTGCCTAACCAGTCGTACAACATTAACTCTTCTGGAAATTTGGGTTTCCGGTCCCTGATTTGAGTTGAGGTGTTTTTCTTCCTCTTCAAAAATAAAATTCTCCGGAGTATTTTCAATTTCTCGTTCGTTTTTGAATTTTAATTCGCTACTTAATCCATTATTTTCTGGATCAAAGATCGTCATAATTCTCCGACCTTGCCCTATTCTTGGCCCAGGCCCCTGACTCACATTGCGAAAATCAGAAGATGTATTAGCTCTTCGTACATTTTCGTTACTATTTTCTTTGTAAGCTGGTTGAAAATGGCGCTGAAATGCAGATCTACATTTAATCGCATGATGTCCTAGCCGTCCACACTTCCAACACCGGCCCTTGCCTTGTGGGGTCCATCGCTCCTGCCCCCTTTGTGTCCAAGTATTCCTACTGCGGTTTTGGGTTTGAGAATTATTGTTTGAAAGTTTGTTCTGTAGTGTGAGGTTAGAAATGTGTCGTGAAAGAGTATCCATAGAATTAGATAAAGTATTAAAATCTGATGTGTGCGAGTAACTTTGCGGTGTTGAGTAAGCCTGTTCTTGTAGTTCTTGATGAATAGCTCGTCTGATGGCTTCATCTAAATTAAGAGGTTCAGTACCTAAGGTACTGTAACGTTTTATATTCGGCTGTAGTCCTCTTAAGAAAGCTCCTTTTGCAACAATTTCACGTTGTTCATGATTAAGGGTTGGATATGCTGATTTTACTAATTTTTTTATATCTACTGCAAAATCGGATACAGATTCATTAGGTCTCTGAATGCGATGCACTAATTCTAATTCTTTAAGAGCTGAATCTAATCCTACGGGAAATTGAACTTTAAAGGCTTCAATCCACTGTTGTAGTGTGAGTGGGTTAGCTGCATTTTCTTGCTCAGTTTGATTGAAAAAATTAAGCGCTAAGCCTCTTAAAAATGTAGGTAGAAGATTAATACTACGTTGCTCACTAAGATTGTATGCTTTGGAAAAGCGTGCAAACGTTTGAAACCAATCTTCAACATTTTCATGTGATTTACCCGAAAAGAGCGAGGGCTGAGCCTGATATAAAAACATGGGGTTGGTATCGTGAATGGCGGTGGTGACACTCTCCCGGATTTGGTCTTGAATTCCTTGCATCCTACGTAAAACGGAACGAGTGATAATCGGATCTCTTACCTTCGCCAGTTATGAATTCGTATCTCAGTAGAACCTCCACTATTGTAGGCGGGCTTGGCTACGACGACAGATTTTATTAAATTCGGCAAGGTATAACGAATAGATAAATAATTCCGGAATACTATGACTATTCGAATACGAGCGAATGTAAAACACCACTTTGCGAGGTTGGGGTTGGACTTATATAGCGTGGTTGTTTATAGGTATTTACGATAAAAAGTGAAACATTTTGTTAGCTGAGTTTGTTGAATGCTATGTTTTAACATTAGATAGATAAGAAAGTTTACGAGAACGGAAAACTGGTAGTAAACGCGTAAACAGGTAGCAGATGTTTTTTTCATGTTTCATAAATTGTGGCATTGTTATCTATTACGTTGGTTATGCTTACAAATTTCAGCTTACACTATTGGGTTCAAAGCAAGAAACAAAATCTACATTCAGTAGTGACCAGGCAAAGTTAAGACTGGTGTTTAGGGTAAAACATACCTATGTATTGTAGATTTAAGTTTGCTAAACCTTTTTGGCGAAATAATTTATAGTCTGTTTCACATAAGTTTGTGCATAAATTTTAAGAATTTTTTTCGAAATTAAGCCAACGGATTACAGTAATTTTATATCAAATCAATGCTATAATAGCAATCTGTCAGCCTATTGTCGGACATAGTTCTTAAAATTTATGCCCAAACTTGTGTGAAACAAACTATAACTTCAAAATTTTCTGTCTTTAACTTCTTATTTCATTAAAATTTGTGGCTGTTAAATTGATCTAAAAAATGATTATTTCATATTCAATTTGCAAGAGCCATTTTTATGTATCTTGTTTATGATTTATTTAATATTTACCTTTATTTTTTACCTTTTTTTGCCTTTTTACCTTGTAATACTTGTAGTATTTGCTCTATCCATTTTTTGCGCTTTATAGTCGTGAATTACGCCCATGTGTGCTCCAGACCCCCTGAGATCCCCACGCCCATGTGTGACCGTGGGGAGGAAGTTGCGAGTGAGATCGAGTTATCTGGAATCATACATGCATTGATTTACGTGCCTAAAGCACTTTCAATTATAAGTATTGGTATCGTCAGACTTACGCCGCTAAAGTTAAATTTCATTAAACTCCTCAAATTGAATCATACGTACATTTATTTTCGTACCTCAACTTTAAGCTGTACTTATTTTAATGAACGGAAAGTAAAATTTATTCAATTTCACATGGATTCATGAAATATTTTTTCAGATGCACCCTTGCTTACGCTTAGACTTTTTAGACAATGCCCACTGCTTGCAATATTCACTGGTAATAATAATAATAATAACAATAATAATAATAATAATAATAATAATAATAATAATAATAATAATAATAATAATTATAATAATAATAATAATAATAATAACAACAGCAACAACAACAGCAACAACAACAACAACAACAACAACAGCAACAACAACAACAACAACAACAACAATAATAATATTAATAATAATAATAATAATAATAATAACAATGAAAATTAATAATAATAATAATAATAATAATAATAATAATTTGTGTCCAAAAAATGTAAATTTTTTGGCGGTTTGCCTCATATATTTGATTTTTAATTGTATTTTGTTCAATTTGCTCAATTTTTTGAGATTTTTATGTTTTTTACTATTTAGAAAGAACAAGCATTGTCTGAATATAAAAACAGCGTTTTTAATTTGCAATGCAGTCATGCTTTTAAGCTCAAAAAGGGTACTTTTTGAAATTTTTGGCCTGACCCACCAGAAGTCCCATGCTGTACACTTCCAATGATGATTAGGATATTTCAGGACTTCATCAGCCAGTTGCTTGCATTGTTTTGTGGGGCGAGACGCATTTTTTGTTACGGTGCCTTTATCTTTTATGAGCCAGTCGGACACCAGCTTTTGCCTCGGGTTCGTCGGGGCCTGAATGAGGCCTGTCAATCCGGGCGAATCCGCGTCCAGGGCTTGGCAGTAGCCAGTTTTCCGGACCAACTCTACCGGATGACTGAAGCCAAAATGGAAACATCTGCAGATCCAGCGCCACAACAACGCTTGTATCAGGACAAGCGATCCATTTCACGCAAAGCGTTTAATTGGAAGTGGCGCCGCTATGAAGTATAATACTCTTCTGAGATTTTTTTGATCTTTTCACTTCTTTCTAAAGGATCTTCCTATCTCATAGGAAAAGCGGCATGATGCCAGGGAAGAGCGGGCCTATAGGCTCATGAAGGAGCGAGAAGAGGCCGAGCGCGTAAGTTACTTAACTTAACTTAACTTAACTTAACTTAACTTAACATAACTAAGTTAACTTTAACTTAACTTCATCTGGGTTGCTTTTTGTACGCAAGGACGATAATTTTTGTTTCTTGTTTCACTTCTTCTAATATATTACAATTTATGCATTTGCCAGTTTCTTTTACATTTTCAACAAGTGTTTTTCTTTCTTATGTCTCTTAACAAAAGATTTCTGAAAGATTTTCGGAAGTTTGCAGAAAAAGTGATTTTTCATGTGTTTTTAGCTATTTATTTGCTTGAAAGTGTCAAATTTACAATGGTTTGGTTCACATAATCATGTTTTCCTTACATAATGTTCAATTTTCTCGACTTTTTGATTTTTTCCAAATTTTTTTAATGCTTTTGCTCTAGAAAGATAAAGCATCGTCTGGAACACCAAAAAACCATGTTTTTGATGCATTCCCATCATTTTTTGGCCCAAAAATAGTACTTTAAAATTTCAACCTCCGCGAATTCCCATTATGCTTATGTATTTTGATAATTGCATTATTATTATTATTATTATATTACTATCTCTCATATTGATGACTCTCTATCATTCAAAAAGAATATTATTTTCAAGATGGCTTCCCTTGGCAAGACGGCGGCTTCTGGCAGCAATGTGGAGCCTGCTAGCGGTGTGGCTCCCCGTGATCAGTCACTCAAAGTGGAGTCTGACAAGCCGGGGCCTTCTGGGTATTGGTCGGGGCCCAGTGTAGGTCTGCCATTACCCGGTTCCCCTCGTCCAACGCCCACAGTTTTTGGAAGCCAGCTGCCCGTTATCGAAAGCGTACGTTTACCTTTGTTTGAAATTTTTCATGCTATCTTTGAATTATTACTATAAATGCAGTTTTTCTTTCAATACCAAAATCTTTATTGATTCTATTTTTTAGGGTTTTCAAGAAATTCCGGACCCACAGATCCACAGAGACTTTTTAATGGCCGTTGCAATGCAGGCTGTAAGTTAAATTCTACCTCAATTTAAAAACGCTAAAAACTGTTTACTACTTGGTGGAAATGGATATATAAACTCGGAACAGATTTGATTAATTTTTTTTCTTGATTTGCTTTTTTGTTTTTTAGCAGTTCGATGTGGAGTTCCGTACTTTACAAGAGGAGCAGCAAGAAATTGAGCAGCTAATGGCGGATGCGCCGATCCAGCATAATCTCCCAGCGCCACTGGCCGCCTATGCGGATCCGCATGATTTTGCTTCTGCTCAGACTGCAGCCATGGATGTAATTTTGAGAAGTTT
Source organism: Mermis nigrescens (assembly GCA_036768485.1). Lineage (NCBI taxonomy): Eukaryota > Metazoa > Nematoda > Enoplea > Mermithida > Mermithidae > Mermis > Mermis nigrescens. The sequence goes on along the minus strand of JAVLUZ010000157.1, from coordinate 5,145,590 downwards.
TGTACGCCACATTCTCAAATTTCTTTATTTTAAATGTACAATTTTTATGGAATGTTAAATAATGCAGTTTCTAATTTTTCTCTGAAAAAGAGAAAATAAAATAAAAAATTGAAATATTAAAAGATGTGAGAAAATAAACATAAGTGAAGCTCCGTTTTTACCACGTTATTTCCATATTTAATATTTTGCAGATGTTTATCTGCGTACTTTTAGTCAATATACGTTTTTTTGTATTTATGTACTTTTATTTGCAGACATGCAACTTTGCTCGTCTTTTGCTTTCCAACTATTTTCATTTTTTGAAACAATTTCCTTTTGATCACCAATAAATCTGCGCAATTTTATTTATTTGACCAGATGAGTCTAACCGGAATTAAAGGCACAAAATTGTTTCACAAATCTACCTTTCTCTGACTTTGCTTAGTTCTTGCACAAATCTAAAAAAACGGAAGAACTTTTTATTGTACCTACTTCGAAAACAGCATGTCCCAATAAAAAATACACATGAGGAAAACATTTATTACGATAATACATTGTTCAACTTTTTCGACTTTTTATTTTTTTCAAAATTTTTCCCATGTTTTTAGGCGCTAGAAAGATAGTATATATTGTCTAGAACAACAAAACATGATGTTTTGATGCTTTCCCATGCCCACCGTTCTGTGGCCCAAAGAAGACACATGTACGCAAATAACCTGTATAAGTAAATTTATATACGCAAATAAACGTATGCTGATTACAGGTATCAAATCTAAAAAATGTGCATGCTCATATGTGAATAATTGTACACGACTCTAGGTACGCAAATAAATATATCCGCGACCATAACTGCACTTGTGTACCTTTACTCCAGCATCATTATTGGTTTGTCTCATGTACGCAATTTGAAAAAAATACAAAAAACAAAAAACGGAAGAACTTTTTATTGTACCTACTTCAAAAACAGCGTGTCCCAATAAAGAAAATATACATGAGGAAAACATTTATTACGATAAAATTTTTAGCAGTCACAAAAACATCATAACTAGTTGCTGAACTAACGCTCAATAATGCAATATACAAGAAAAAAAGGAAAAAACAAAAAAATTGCCAAGAAACACGAAAAATTTTAATACTGTAAAATAAAATTGTGGCGAGACAAAATTTGAACGTCTGGATGAATGGAAAATTAATAACAAGATATGTACTCCATTAAATTACAAGATATGTACTCCATTAAATTTTTGAAGCGCATTCAAAACATCATCAGGATGGAATTCAGTATAACTTTAGTTGCACAGCATGACCAATCTGAAGGGGCGTCAGCCAAATCTGGGGGGGTTCAAGAATTGGACTTTTTTGTACCAAAATGACCTCAAAAATTTATATAAGCGCTAAAATAGCGTTAAAACAACGTTATTACATACACAGTTTATGGTCAATTTGCAGCACTTTTGGAAAGAATTTTCAATTTTCATCTGTTTTTGGCCTCCATTTTGCCTCATTTTCCCCACGAAATTTTCCATTTTTCCATTCTGGGGGGTCAGGACCATAGGTGGGCAGCACCAAAATTCTATGGGGGGGTGAAAAAATTTCTGGGGGGTGAAAAAAATTTTTAAAGGTCAAAAATGGCCTTAAAAATAATGGTATAGCGAAAAAAACACCATTTTTCGACGTTTCTCATCATGCTCTATCCAATGGCATCAAAAAATTGCTAAAAAAGCAAAAAAATTTTTTCTGGGGGGGGGTATTTTGATTTCTGGGGGGGGGGGGTATTTCGACTTCTGGGGGGTGCATACCCACCCCAAAACCCCCCCCACGCCCATGTGTGGTCAGGACCCCCCAAACCCTCCACGTGCATGTCTGGTCAAGACTCCAAAGAATTTTGAAACAGATTATATGCAAATTTTGACTAAGTTTACTTTTTTGCCTAGATTCTCAGACGTAATTCAAATGCAAATTATAATGGACGTAAGCTGATTTTGTGTTTTTTATTTAGTCAGACAAAACGACAAAGTGAAACACTTTAACACGCAAACAGGGGCAAATACAGGGTACGCGCAACATTGCTATACAAAGAGTACCTACCTACCTACCAGTACACGAAAAAAAAACAAAAAAAAATTGCCACAGATTTTCGCTGAAGTCTAAGAAATTTAATGATTTTTTCGCACAAAATCGTCAATAATTTCAAAATTTTTGGAAAAATATTGCGTCAAAAGTGAATTTAAACTAAAGCAAATGATGTAAAACGACAAAAAACGCTTTCGCAGGTCAAGAGCAAATTTTTGGACATGTTTTTGACTTTTTCCGGAAAAGTTAGGGTTTAGCCCCAAAGAAGGCTGTTATTTTATGAGATTTTAGTATATTTAAAAATTTTTACACAAATCGCAAGAAAATTTGACGCTCTTCTGAATAAGCTGTTCCAATTGCTGATTTTCCCTAATTCTCACAGCAATCTACAAAAACCGGACGTACAAAAAATGTGTCGTTTATTTTTTTATACGGAAAATGTTACACGATTTGCTAGCAAAACAAAAAAGAAAACTACAGACCTATGAAGGCCCCGCCAGTTGTGACGTAACGCGCGATATTGCTACAAATAAGAAAAACAAAAAATTGCCAGGGATTTCTGGTGAAGTCTAGGAAATTTAACGATTATTTGCACAAAATTGACAATAATTTCATATTTTTTTGGAAAAAATTGCTCAAAAGTGAATTTAAACAAAACGCCAAAAATGCTTTTTGCACTTCAAGAGAGCATTTTTGGACGTGTTTTTGACTCTTTTCTGAAAAGTTAGGGTATCGCCCCCTTCCTTAAGAAAATCCTGAAATCCGCCACTGATAAGTATTTATGGACCACGGCAACGTCGATCAGGGTGCAGGTTGTCCAAAAGCCGCTCAGCTTTGTTGCGTCGCCTACAAACGCCTCAACCTCCAGCGGCCACGGCAGCTGCAGTGGCAGCAGCAGCCCCAGCTGCGACGTTGACTGCAGCATTTGCTGCAGCATTGGCCGCGGCATTGGCTACGGCCAGCGGCGGTGGCGCATTCCTAGCCTGAGCCAAGGCCGCAACAACGCTTAAAAATTAACAATAAATATTAGATACCAAAGGAATGAGAAACAATAATGTTGTTTGGTACATTCTTAAACCCCTTCAGAATAAAATCTACTCGAAATTATACAAAAAGGTTTTCAAATCAAAATAACAAATAAGTTGTACCTAGGGGTTAGGGTGGATATAAATACCCCCGGAAAAATTTTCACCCATCTTCAAAAATTTTTCACCCCAGCCAGACTTGTTGATTTTTCTAAACTCATCAGAAAATCACGAAATTTTAATGAAAATTTGCAGAAAAAGGGGTTTTCCTTCGCGTTTTTAGACATCTATTTGCTCAAAAGTATCAAATTTTCAATGCTTTGCATCATGTACTTATTTTTTACCTATACATTGTTCAATTTTTTTCGTCTTTTTATTTTTTTCGAAATTTTTCCATGTTTTTAGGCGCTAGAAAGATAGTATATCGTTTAGAACAACAAAACATGATGTTTTGATGCTTTCCCATGCCCACCGTTCTGTGGCCCGAAGGAGACACATGTACGCAAATAACCTGTATAAGTAAATTTATATACGCAAATAAACGTATGCTGATTACAGGTATAAAATCTAAAAAATGTGCATGCTCATACGTGAATAATTGTACACGACTCTAGGTACGCAAATAAATATATCCGCGACCATAACTGCACTTGTGTACGTTTACTCCAGCATCCTTATTGGTTTGTCTCATGTACGCAATTTAAAAAAAATACAAAAAAACAAAAAACGGAAGAACTTTTTATTGTACCTACTTCAAAAACGGAGTGTCCCAATAAAGAAAATACACATGAGGAAAACATTTATTACGATAAAATTTTTAGCAGTCACAAAAACATCATAACTAGTTGCTGAACTAACGCTCAAAAATGCAATATATGAGAAAAAAAGGAAAAAACAAAAAAATTGCCAAGAAACACGAAAAATTTTAATACTGTAAAACAAAATTGTGGCGAGACAAAATTTGAACGTCTGGATGAATGGAAAATTAATAACAAGATATGTACTAAATTAAATTACGAGATATGTACTCCATTAAATTTTTGAAGCGCATTCAAAACATCATCAGGATGGAATTCAGTATAACTTTAGTTGCACAGCATGACCAATCTGAAGGGGGCGTCAGCCAAATCTGGGGGGGGTTCAAGAATTGGACTTTTTTGTACCAAAATGACCTCAAAAATTTATATAAGCGCTAAAATAGCGTTAAAACAACGTTATTACATACACAGTTTATGGTCAATTTGCAGCACTTTTGGAAAGAATTTTCAATTTTCATCTGTTTTTGGCCTCCATTTTGCCTCATTTTCCCCACGAAATTTTCCATTTTTCCATTCTGGGAGGTCAGGACCATAGGTGGGCAGCACCAAAATTCTGGGGGGGGGTGAAAAAATTTCTGGGGGGATGAAAAAATTTTTAAAGGTCAAAAATGGCCTTAAAAATAATGGTATAGCGAAAAAAACACCATTTTTCGACGTTTCTCATCATGCTCTATTCAACGGCATCAAAAAATTGCTAAAAAAGCAAAAAAAATTTTTCTGGGGGGGGGGGTATTTTGATTTCTGGGGGGGGTATTTCAACTTCTGGGGGGGGGGTGCATACCCACCCCAAACCCCCACGCCAATGTGTGGTCAGGACCCCCCAAACCCTCCACGTGCATGTCTGGTCAAGACTCCAAAGAATTTTGAAACAGATTATATGCAAATTTTGACTAAGTTTACTTTTTTGCCTAGATTCTCAGACGTAATTCAAATGCAAATTATAATGGACGTAAGCTGATTTTGTGTTTTTTATTTAGTCAGACAAAACGACAAAGTGAAACACTTTAACACGCAAACAGGGGCAAATACATGGTACGCGCAACATTGCTATACAAAGAGTACCTACCTACCTACCAGTACACGAAAAAAAAACAAAAAAAATTGCCACGGATTTTCGCTGAAGTCTAAGAAATTTAATGATTTTTTCGCACAAAATCGTCAATAATTTCAAAATTTTTGGAAAAATATTGCGTCAAAAGTGAATTTAAACTAAAGCAAATGATGTAAAACGACAAAAAACGCTTTCGCACGTCAAGAGCAAATTTTTGGACATGTTTTTGACTTTTTCCGGAAAAGTTAGGGTTTAGCCCCCAAGAAGGCTGTTATTTTATGAGATTTTAATATATTTAAAAATTTTTACACAAATCGCAAGAAAATTTGACGCTCTTCTGAATAAGCTGTTCCAATTGCTGATTTTCCCTAATTCTCACAGCAATCTACAAAAACCGGACGTACAAAAAATGTGTCGTTTATTTTTTTATACGGAAAATGTTACACGATTTGCTAGCAAAACAAAAAAGAAAACTACAGACCTATGAAGGCCCCGCCAGTTGTGACGTAACGCGCGATATTGCTACAAATAAGAAAAACAAAAAATTGCCACGGATTTCTGGTGAAGTCTAGGAAATTTAACGATTATTTGCACAAAATTGACAATAATTTCATATTTTTTGGAAAAAAATTGCTCAAAAGTGAATTTAAACAAAACGCCAAAAATGCTTTTTGCACTTCAAGAGAGCATTTTTGGACGTGTTTTTGACTCTTTTCTGAAAAGTTAGGGTATCGCCCCCCCTTAAGAAAATCCTGAAATCCGCCACTGATAAGTATTTATGGACCACGGCAACGTCGATCAGGGTGCAGGTTGTCCAAAAGCCGCTCAGCTTTGTTGCGTCGCCTACAAACGCCTCAACCTCCAGCGGCCACGGCAGCTGCAGTGGCAGCAGCAGCCCCAGCTGCGACGTTGACTGCAGCATTTGCTGCAGCATTGGCCGCGGCATTGGCTACGGCCAGCGGCGGTGGCGCATTCCTAGCCTGAGCCAAGGCCGCAACAACGCTTAAAAATTGACAATAAATATTAGATACCAAAGGAATGAGAAACAATAATGTTGTTTGGTACATTCTTAAACGCCTTCAGAATAAAATCTACTCGAAATTATACAAAAAGGTTTTCAAATCAAAATAACAAATAAGTTGTACCTAGGGGTTAGGTTGGATATAAATACCCCCGGAAAAATTTTCACCCATCTTCAAAAATTTTTCACCCCAGCCAGACTTGTTGATTTTTCTAAACTCATCAGAAAATCACGAAATTTTAATGAAAATTTGCAGAAAAAGGGGTTTTCCTTCGCGTTTTTAGACATCTATTTGCTCAAAAGTATCAAATTTTCAATGCTTTGCATCATGTACTTATTTTTTACCTATACATTGTTCAATTTTTTTCGTCTTTTTATTTTTTTCGAAATTTTTCCATGTTTTTAGGCGCTAGAAAGATAGTATATCGTTTAGAACAACAAAACATGATGTTTTTGATGCTTTCCCATGCCCACCGTTCTGTGGCCCGAAGAAGACACATGTACGCAAATAACCTGTATAAGTAAATTTATATACGCAAATAAACGTATGCTGATTACAGGTATAAAATCTAAAAAATGTGCGTGCTCATACGTGAATAATTGTACACGACTCTAGGTACGCAAATAAATATATCCGCGACCATAACTGCACTTGTGTACGTTTACTCCAGCATCCTTATTGGTTTGTCTCATGTACGCAATTTAAAAAAATACAAAAAAACAAAAAACGGAAGAACTTTTTATTGTACCTACTTCAAAAACAGCGTGTCCCAATAAAGAAAATACACATGAGGAAAACATTTATTACGATAAAATTTTTAGCAGTCACAAAAACATCATAACTAGTTGCTGAACTAACGCTCAAAAATGCAATATATAAGAAAAAAAGGGAAAAACAAAAAAATTGCCAAGAAACACGAAAAATTTTAATACTGTAAAACAAAATTGTGGCGAGACAAAATTTGAACGTCTGGATGAATGGAAAATTAATAACAAGATATGTACTAAATTAAATTACGAGATATGTACTCCATTAAATTTTTGAAGCGCATTCAAAACATCATCAGGATGGAATTCAGTATAACTTTAGTTGCACAGCATGACCAATCTGAAGGGGACGTCAGCCAAATCTGGGGGGTTCAAGAATTGGACTTTTTTGTACCAAAATGACCTCAAAAATTTATATAAGCGCTAAAATAGCATTAAAACAACGTCATTACATATCACAGTTTATAGTCAATTTGCAGCACTTTTGGAAAAAATTTTCAATTTTCATCCGTTTTTGGCCTCCATTTTGCCTCATTTTCCCGACGAAATTTTCCATTTTTCCATTCTGGGGGTCAGGACCATAGGTGGGCAGCACCAAAATTCTGGGGGGGGGGTGAAAAAATTTCTGGGGGGAGGGTGAAAAATTTTTAAAAGGTCAAAAATGGCCTTAAAAATGGTGGTATGGCGAAAAAAAACACCATTTTTTGACGTTTCTCATCATGCTCTATCCAATGGCATCAAAAAATTGCTAAAAAAGCAAAAAAAATTTTTTCTGGAGGGGGCGGGGGTATTTTGATTTCTGGGGGGGGGGGGGGGTATTTCAACTTCTGGGGGGGCGTGTATACCCCCCACGCCCATGTGTGGTCAGGACCCCCAAACCCTCCACGTGCATGTCTGGTCAAGACTCCAAAGAATTTTGAAACAGATTATATGCAAATTTTGACTAAGTTTACATTTTTGCCTAGATTCTCAGACGTAATTCAAATGCAAATTATAATGGACGTAAGCCGATTTTGTGCTTTTTATTTAGTCAGACAAAACGACAAAGTGAAACACTTTAACACGCAAACAGGGGCAAATACAGGGTATGCGCAACATTGCTATACAAAGAGTACCTACCTACCTACCAGTACACGAAAAAAACAAAAAAAATCGCCATGGATTTTTGCTGAAGTCTAAGAAATTTAATGATTTTTTTCGCACAAAATTGTCAATAATTTCAAAATTTTTGGAAAAATATTGCGTCAAAAGTGAATTTAAACTAAAGCAAATGATGTAACACGACGAAAAACGCTTTTGCACGTCAAGAGCAAATTTTTGGACATATTTTTGACTTTTTCCGGAAAAGTTAGGGTTTAGCCCCAAGAAGGCTGTTATTTTATGAGATTTTAAAATATTTAAAAATTTTTACATGAAATCGCAAGAAAATTTGACGCTCTTCTGAATAAGCTGTCCCAATTGCTGATTTTCCCTAATTCTCACATGCAATCTACAAAAACCGGACGTACGAAAAATGTGTCAGTTTATTTTTTTATATGGAAAATGTTACACGATTTGCTAGCAAAACAAAAAAGAAAACTAGCAGACCTATGAAGACCCCGCCAGTTGTGACGTAATGCGCGATATTGCTACAAATAAGAAAAACAAAAAATCGCTATGGATTTCCGGTGAAGTCTAGGAAATTTAACGATTATTTGCACAAAATTGACAATAATTTCATATTTTTTTGGAAAAAATTGCTCAAAAGCGAATTTAAACAAAACGCCAAAAATGCTTTTTGCACTTCAAGAGAGCATTTTTGGACGTGTTTTTGACTCTTTTCTGAAAAGTTAGTGTATCGCTCCTCCCCTCAAGAAAATCCTGAAATCTACCACTGATAAGTATTTATGGACCACGGCAACGTCGATCCGGGTGCAGGTTGTCCAAAAGCCGCTCAGCTTCGTTGCGTCGCCTACAAACGTCTCGACCTCCAGCGGCCGCGGCAGCTGCAGTGGCAGCAGCAGCCCCAGCTGCGACGTTGACTGCAGCATTTGCTGCGGCGTTGGCCGCGGCATTGGCTACGGCCAGCGGCGGTGGCGCATTCCTAGCCTGAGCCAAGGCCGCAACAACGCTTAAAAATTAACAATAAATATTAGATACCAAAGGAATGAGAAACAATAATGTTGTTTGGTACATTCTTGAATTGCCTTCAGAATAAAATCTACTCGAAATTATACAAAAAGGTTTTCAAATCAAAATAACAAATAAGTTGTACCTAGGGGTTAGGGTGGATATAAATACCCCCGGAAAAATTTTCACCCATCTTCAAAAATTTTTCACCCCAGCCAGACTTGTCGATTTTTCTAAACTCATCAGAAAATCACGGAATTTTAATGAAAATCTGCAGAAAAAGGGTTTTCCTTCGCGTTTTTAGACATCTATTTGCTCAAAAGTGTCAAATTTTCAATGCTTTGCATCATGTACTTATTTTTTACCTATACATTGTTCAATTTTTTTCGACTTTTTATTTTTTCGAAAATTTTCCATGTTTTTAGGCGCTAGAAAGATAGTATATTGTCTAGAACAACAAAACATGATGTTTTTGATGCGTTCCCATGCCCACCGTTCTGTGACCCAAAGAAGACACATGTACGCAAATAACCTGTATAAGTAAATTTATATACGCAAATAAGCATATGCTGATTACAGGTATGAAATCTAAAAAATGCGCGTGCTCATACGTGAATAATTGTACACGACTCTAGGTTACGCAAATAAATATATCCGCGACCATAACTGCACTTGTGTATGTTTTCTCCGGCATCCTTATCAGTTTGTCTCATGTACACAATTTAATGTACCTTCAGATACACATACGTTTATTCCTGTATTTGACGAATCCGTGATAGCCAATGACACAAATAAGTCTACATATTAACATTAATAATCTGTATGTGCAGTTCCAGGTACACAAATAAACCTATCACAGGTACACTATACGGATTATTCATGTACCCGAGAGAAGCATCCGTATTGCCGCCAATGCGGCGGTAGCAGCAGCCGCATTGGCGACAGCGGCCGCAGCTCTGATGGCAGCGTTAGCCATCTGGGGCTCGTGCACAACAAGACTAAAATTAACAATAAACATTAGGTACCTTCTAAAGAAGTTTAGAAAATTTAATGAAAAATGTAAAATAAGAAAATAATGTTGTCAGGTACATTTTTAATTGCTGTAAGAGTAAAATTTACTCGAAATTATACAAAAATGTTTTCAAATCAAGATAACAATTGAGCTTAAGCTTAGGGCTAGGGTGATATCTAATTAACTCCGCAGAAAATTTTTACACCTCGTTAAAAATTTTCACCCAAGCTCAGACTTGTCGATTTTTCTAAAGTTTTCAGAAGTTGCCAAAATTTTGATACAAATCTGCAGAAAAAGTGCTTTTCTAAGCGTTTTTAGCTATCCATTTGCTCAAAACTGTCAAATTTTCACCGCCTTGCATCATACACTTAGTTTTTTACGTATATATTGTTCAGTTTTTTTGATTTCCTTATTTATTTTCGAAATTTGAAAATGTTTTTATGCGCTAGAAAGATGGAGCATTGTCTAAAGCAACCCAAAATGATGTGTCTGACACATTCCCACGGTTTTTGGCCCAAAAAAGACACTTCAAAATTTCATCCCCGCAATTTTCACTCAAGGCCAAATTCCCTCACCCAATCAGACTTGTTGATTTTTCAGAAAATTTCACAAGTTTCCAAAATCATTATTAAAATTTGCAGAAAAATTGCTTTTTCAAGTGTTTTTATCTATTTGCTTAAAAAACTGTCAAAATTTCAACGGTTTGCATCATATAATCAAGTTTTATTTCATGTACTTACATTGCCGGCAATGCCCAAGGCGGTCGTTGGTCAATTGCTGGGTGCGGCGGCAAATTTGGTTCATCCGCCCTGATCAAGTGACTGAGCGCCATTACATTAACCCGACGCCCTTGTTGGTCATAAGCTTTAAATGACGTTATATTACCATGCTGGCCAGCGCAAACGCTCAACACGTTGCGCTTGAAGCGCTGGTAGCACGCTGGACAAGCGTAAATCAGATTGTCGTATGGAGTGATCCGCGTGACACTCATGTTGCCTTGTTCATGACATTTGTAACATCGCAAAGCCGGATCAGCTATTCCCAAAGGCTGGCCTCCCGGACAACAACAATAGGTCAAAACATATGCTGCGACCTCCCGCACCGTCAAGCCTCCTGGCGGCGCGGCGAGCATAGGATCACATCTGTGAATAACGTGACAATGAATGATGGTGTAAGCTGTTCAATTAAAACTCAGGTATGCAAATAAATAATTCATATGTGCATTTCTAGGTACAAAAACAGAGTTTATCAACTCCCAGGTACGAAACCGATAAAGATATTAATTTGTATGATCATACACAATTCAAGATGATACATTCGGGATCTCAGTCGCGACCATAGATGCACAGCATAGCCGATCTGGGGGGGTCAGCCAGTCTGGAGTGGTCAAAAATAGAACTTTTTGGGGCCAAAATGAGCTCAAAAACTGGTATAAGTGCTAAAATAGCGTTAAAACTACGTTATTACACGGTTTCCGGTCAATTTGAAGCACTTTTGAAGAAAATTTTCAATTTTCATCCATTTTTTGCCTTCATTTTGCCCCATTTTCCCCACAAAATTTTCCATTTTTCCATTCTGGGGGTCAGGACCCCCAAACCCCACCACGTGCATGTCTGGTCGCAACCTTAGCTGCACCTATGTATACTAGGTAGGGAAATTTACGTGCATACGTTTATTCAATTATTTTGCTTATACGTGAATAATCGTATATGAAGTCCTCAGTACACAAATAAACGTTTACATCTAGCTACAATGGATAATCCCTGTGCAGCTACAGGTACGCAAATAAACCTATGTGAAGTATAGGAGGGATTATTCACGTACCCATTTAAAATGTACTGTGGTACGGGAATATTCTGACATTCAATAAGAGTCAGGTACGGTAATGATCGTATGTAATTCTTGAGGTACGCAAATAAATGTTTAAAAATGCAACCAGAATTTTGATCTTTTACATATACTTACTGTAGGTGCTGGGCAATCAGGTGCTCAAAGAAACGTATTTAAAAAGCATATGTGAGTTTTATTTTGAAAAAATTTTTTGGGTGGGAGAATGAATAATGATGGCAATGGAAACGAGAATAATTTTCCGCACTTCGTTTTTTGACAAGATGTGCGGAAAACACTTCATGTTCCCAATGCCGTCATTATTACTCCCACTCGGTATTTTTGTACAAGATCCCTTTGTACATGTACAAAGATGGTCCCCAAGAGTCTTTGTACATTTTGTACATGCAAATTTTTGTGCGCTATAACTTAGTACAGTAGCAATTTTAGTGTGGTAAAACAGGGTTTTCCGACCTTTGGTAATGTATTTTATCTAATTTCTGGGCTTCTGACGCCAAAAATTACTGAAAATTGTCTTAAAATGGCGCAAAGCGCCAAAAAATTTGACATTTTTCATTCTAAATGCAAATTCAGCCATTATGGAGATATATAAGACAGACAATTACTCATTTCGCGCCGAAAATTTTTGAGAATTTTACACTTTTTTACAGTTTTTGTCCTCCCAAAAATCTTTGTATAAAGACAGTCCTGATGTACCTCAGGGAAAATCATTGTTAAATACAAAAAAACCAAGCTCCCACTAAAAATTGTCAAGATAAAGATAAAGATATCTTTATCTTTATCTTTATCTTGCTGACAAGATAAAGATAAAGATATCTTTTACAACACTACTTGCAATCTGTAAAGTTGATGGTGATTTTTGAAGCTATAGTAGCTGTTGAAAAAGGGATTTAACATTGAACACGTCAGGATTTTATATCTTACACATGCTGGCAAGTGATAACAACATGGACATTTTTGGGTGCAACAATGGCTTCCTTGAAAATTATAGGCAACATTGCACTCCTCGCAAAAATAAGCCATTGAAAAGAATCCTCTAATTTGGCTTATAACTGTATAATGATTACTATGTTGATACAAACGAATCACCTTATTTGATTTTGGCCCTCAGATGATTATAATAAATTGAGCAAGCTGACGATATAAAAGATACAATACATAAATGGCTAAAAATATGACCCTTAACAATAATCAACTTTACACAAATGCCTTACTATCATTGCAGTTTTTTTAGCTCAAAATTTGTATTGCATTTCTATCATTGCAGTTTTTAGCTCAAAACATGTAAGAAATGAGAATATAAAAAATCAATGCCTCTAATGTTATCAAGTTTATACAAATACATTACTATGATTGCAGTTTTTTAGTTCAAAATATGTAAGAAATAATAATATAAAAAATCATTGCATATGAACAAAAGTATTAATTGGTTAGAACCTATAAAATATAATAAACAAGCAATGCACCTTCAAATATTAAATTATTCACATCAATCCTTGTAAATACTTTAATTTGATATTTTGGCATTACGTGTCGCACTTTCATCAGCTGGGGAATACCACAGGGCCCTGCGTGGTTTTCAAGGCCCGCCAACTACATCAGCTGGAGGGCTTTATTCTTTTGTGCCTCATATCTATGCAAATCACCCTTTTGTGTTTTGTCACAATGATATGCAGGTTTTCCCTTATGTAAATATATGCGAGCAACAACAAGGGCTCTAGGCAAGCAAAAATTATCATTATTGTTTATTTTTATATAATATCCGCTGTGTGAGCAATTTAAAAATTTTTTGTGTAAATTTAAATTTGTTTAGAAAATCTTCTGGATCCAGTTCAAGGGCTACTGAAAGTATTTTAATGATAAAATTGTATAAATATATTTTAATTTCTTGATTTGATTGTGATACGCGTTCAATTTGATTCAAAATTATTTCTCCCATAATATTTACACAATTTCTCAAATGTAATAAAATGGGCTTGTCCAAATTCAAATGCGACAGCTGTAAGCCAAATAAAGCCTAAGGGTTTGTTCATCACATGATGCTATTCACAGCACAATCAAAAATTAAAGGTAATGGTTGATCAAAATTATCCAATTTGTTTGTATTCAAAACCAAAATTTGTACTTGGCACCACATATGGGCACAGAAGAGGGAAGGGTGGTTTGGGGAGGGGGGTGTGCACCCTCCTCCAAAGAAACAAAATACCCTCTCCCCAGAATTGCATTTTTGAAAATTTTTTTGCTTCTTTTCGCAATTTTTTGATGCCAATAGATAGTGCTCAATGAGAAACGTCAAAAAATTGTGTTTTTTGCATACCACCATTTTTAAGGCCAATTTTTGACCTTTGAAAAATCTTGCACCCCCAAAATTTTCTTGCTGCCCACATATGCATGGCACCTTCAGTATTAAAACGTTTGATACGTTGTACTTCAGGATCACTCACTTCATAATACCACTCTGGTTTAGAATTATCATCTTCAACAGCCGATACTTCTAAATTTACATCATCATCATCATCATCTTTCAATGTCCAACTCTTCTAAATTTGCATCACTTTCACCAACTTGCTTGCAGTCAGATGCTACCCATTTGGTGACTGTAATTGAATTCAAAGTCTCAAAGAGCCCAAACTTTCTACATCAGATACATCTTTAATATTACTGTATCATTTTGAGGCTCAAATACTACTTCTAGTAATTATAGAATCACTTGATTTTCCCAAAATATTCGAATAATCCAGAGATAACTTGTAATCACTATCACTCATTTTAAAATATTGTGCTAAACAAAAATTTGTATCTAAAAACTTTGATATAAAACAAAAAAATTGAACATTGACATTATGTTTTTAAAAATTATAACTAGTTTTATACAATCAATATGATGATTGCTTAATATCTAGTTTCATCTTAAATTCAACATAATCTAAGCCAATGATATCAAGTTGTAAAAACGAGTATTCATTTTAAAATCTTGTGTGAATTATACTTTGACTTGATTGTACATACCGTTTTAAAGCTTATTATAATTTGTTACAATATAGTTGAAAATGGAGGATGATTTGATGTATAAAACAAGCAAATTTATCCTGAGAAAAAATGTTTACTTTTTAGTTTCAAAATTTAACTGGTATCCCAGTGATGGTTTTAGGGTGTGCAAAAATTTTGTAAATGTTAACAAAATTTACCCAACAAAAGTCGGAATTATTTGAATAGACAGCAATACAAAGAGTTGTGCTGTGCTATAAATGAGATTACTATAGCTCTAAACTAAAAAGTTGGCTCAAAAATTGAGACAAGCAACACAGCTTCAATATCAATTCTGATGATGGATAACAATCAAATGATATTGTTTGGAAAGCACTCTCAAAAATCAAGAAGTTGTTTTGACCTCAGAGCAGTCTGAATTGTGGAAAATTCAACAAAACAATATCCAAATGGCTATGAATCCTGTGCAAGGTAAAAATTACCATTTTTATTTTTATTGTCACATTATTTCTATATCTAATCAGTTATCACGTAACTATTATTTACTTTTATCATTTAGCTCCTAATTCTTCTAATTATTTATTATAATTATTATTTTCTATCATTGATTATTTTTAATCATATATTTTTATGATTAATTTAATAATTAACGTACATACTTGTCTTTGACATAAATACTAATGGTATCTACCATTGAATATTTTTAGAATAATACTATATTAGAAAACAATATTTCACTTACATAGTTACTCTATCAAATTGACAACTAGACAAATGTTTCAAACAGAATGATACAAAAGGGTCAAAAACAAATGATGCCTAAAGCAAGAAGATACAACCAAAGCCAGAAGACAAGAAGGTACCTGCTGTAATTTAATATGTATTTTTTTAAATCAAGCCCACAATATTTCACAATATTGCTATTTAGGTGTGTAGAGCAAAGATAAGTAATTCAATATAAACTATAAGCCATGAAGAATAAAAAACTTGCTTAAATATCTCCAAATTTAGAAATATACAAAAGGTATGTATAACAAAAACTCGAAAGCTAAAACAAATAATCAAGATCCCTCATCTACAAATCAAAATTGGTAAAAATGACAATAATTAAATAAATAGAACAATTTATACCCGCACTGGCCTCGCCTATCACTTAAAACTAAATTCATGCATTTTATAGTGAAATTATGTCATTATTATAATTCTAAGTTGAAATGTGTATCATCAGACAAAGAAATAAAGAAAATTTTTGAAAAATATCTCAAATAGTGCACTGGGAAGATTATTACAAACTGGTTTGTGAAGCTATGATAAAAAAGGTTAAGAAAGTCGAAGATGACGCTGACTTGGATCTAGCATCAATGTTGAGCAAGGGTGATTCAAAGCCTAAAATTTTTCTTTGTTTGAATCAAATATTTTAATGCTTAATAATCCTGTGTTCAAATTGAACACTTATGTGATATATATATATGTATATATATATATATATATATATATATTAGTTTTGCTTGATATTCAAGCATATATTATTATTTAGATATTCTTGTTACTCAATTATATTTGACAATTTAACGTCTGCTTTTATTAATTGTGCGTAAGTGTAGTTTATTTTGTGTTTAATTAATTTTTCCGCTGGATTAGGGCCAGACACGTTATTTTGTTTGTATGTCGTAAGTAGTATGAACTTAATAGGTACATATGTATACCTAGGATTTTATGTACGACTTTGCAAATTCTATGATAATCCATTTTTGAATCATTGCCCATATCAAACCAATTAAATTCTATGAAATAAAGTTTTTATGACAACAATTCCGGCTTTCAAATTATGGATCCATGTTCACAATGCAGTCAGTTTGTTTGTTTACGCTCTTAATTGTTTTTGGCCTATTGTGTCAACATTGGACATATAAACAGCATGAATATTTCTCAAGATATCCTATAACCTATGCGCTTATACAAAAAAATGGCTGTAATATTTCTGCTATTTTTTCTATTTTTTGACCTCCATTTTAAATAATTCTTCAAATACCATTAGCAACTGGTTGAAACAACTTTTTTCATTAGCAGGTGATGTTGAATCAAATCCTGCCCTTCTCAACAATCAACATATTTAGATTCTCCAGACTTTAGCTGTTAGCATTGCAAGCACACATGGGCATGGGGTTTTGGTGGGGTATGCACCCCCCCTCAAAACTTGAGATAACTCCCAGAAATCAAAATACCCCCCCCCCAGAAAAATTTTTTTTGCTTTTTTAGCAATGTTTTGATGTCATTGGATAGAGCTTGATGAAACGTCGAAAAATGGAGTTTTTTTGCCATACCACCATTTTAAGGCCATTTTTGACCTTTAAAAATTTTTCACCCCAGGAATTTTTCACCCCCCAGAATTTTGGTGCTGCCCACCTATGATTGCAAGTCGCCCATTCTTGAATCTAGCCCATGCTCTCTGTGCTATGCTACATCTGTGACTCATATGAACATGTGTCGTGTGCTCGAATTCCGGAGACATTTCAGAAAACTTTCACAAAATTACCTTTTTACACCTAAAAGAATTTTCTGTACTGTTGTAGAAGCTATGTTCATTGCAAGCTACCCCAGGTATCTAAAAATTTGTACAAATTACTGCAATTGAACAATTTTTTGCCGCCTCCACCATCCAGTTTTTTGGTGCCAACTTTTTGCGAGTGGCTTCATTGTTTACATTACTGTCAACCTTTCCTAACTGAAATGTTACTGTCTCTATTATTCAGGATGACATTGAAGTGGAGGAAAAGAAATTAACCATAGTTGTGTGAAATCTGCTGGAACCGGAAGGTGTCACAGACGACTTATTAGCGGCCATTGAGGATTTTGTAGATGGGTTGAAATCTGATTCTGCAAATGTCAGTGTCCATCAATCTGGAAAAACTTGGAACATTGTGGAGTCAAGGTGCTTTGGATCGTCAAAGTGAAATGCGACAATGTTACCGCAAAAATCGACCGTATTTGTGCTATCAACCATTGGAAGGATTACGACAGGAAGAATGAGGATCAGGACGAGGATGTTGCAAAGCAGCAACATTTCAGGATTTGGGCCAGGCCCAAATTAATAGACTTGCAGGGAGAACAAGGCAGAGTTTTGTGACAGGACTTGAAAGAGCAACGTGATTCTGGTATAAACAATACTTTTATTGACTATAATGCTGGCGTTATTCGTAAAAATTTCTGAGTCTTGTCCATATTACCCTGCCAGTAAAAAGGTTGCCCCAAAACCCATAAATTGATGGTCCTGCCTCTCTACTTGTTTAAAATCTATTTTTTTCAATGCTAGAAGTATAACTAACAAGGCAGATGAACTAAAAATGTATCTAAATGGCAATTATGACTTGATTCTAGCAACTGAAACCTGGTCACATGAATCTATTCCTGACAGTTACATTTTAACAGATAATAAATTTCGAATATTTTGAACTTATATAATAGGTCAAGGGGGGCGTTTGTGTAATAGCTAGACCTGAATTAAAGACTGTCAAAGTAAACCTATACTATACTGAATTCTTTGAAATCCTCACAATTGACATTCATTCCAAAAAAGCAAACTCGTATAATTTTGGTTTACACACCACCCAGCCACACCACTTTGCACGTGCAATATATGATTAACCTTCTAATGGGCCTTATTTCTAAAGAAAAGTCCTGTTATTTTGGGAGATTTTAATCTTCCCAATATTGACTGTGTGAATTCATAATGGCCTGCACCATCTGAGATGAGTATGCTCTTCACTAGTTTTGTGAATCGAAATGGGTTTAGACAAATTATTGAGTATCCAACGCGTAATCAGAATATTTTAGATCTAATTTTACTTAATGACAAATCCTCAATCTTATCGCATACCAGGTCTGCCCCATTTAGTCCTAGTGATAACAATTCTATAGAGTTCAAGGTTCTTCATACAAACAAAACAATCAAATTATTCTTCAACTTTCGCAAAACCGATTTTATATCTTTAAATGCGTTCTTAGTGACCATAGACTGGGTAAATATTTATTCTTTCTGCATTTCTGTTAACAACTGTTGATCACACGTATCAGAAATGGCCTTTGAAAAATCTGTCCCAATATGCATTCAAAAACATTCTTATAATAAGTACCCCCAACATATTCTTATAATGCAAGCAAAAAAGCAGAAAATCTGGCATAAATTTAAAGTACACCCTTCACTTGTAAATAAGACCAAACTCGCTGAAATTACAAAGTTAGTTTAATTTGAAACATAAATTAAAAATTATGTATGTAAAATTGAGGAAGACATCGTAAACTGTTAAAACATAAAAAAAGTTATATTCATCCATAAAATCTCAGAGCAGAATTAAGTCGGTCATTCCTCCACTGAAATTTGATGGAAAACTTATCAAAAATGATATTGAAAAGGCTAACAGTCTAACAATTGTTTTGCTTCTGTTTCCGTTCATGATAACCTTAATTTACCAGAATTTCCAGACAGATTTGGAGAAAATAACATGAAAATAACACCCAAATGTGTTTATATACATCTGCTTGGTTTGAAAGCTTCCTTATCTTTGGGACCTGACCATACGTGGGCAGCAAGAAAATTCTGGGAAGGGAGGTGCAAGATTTTTTGAAGGTCAAAAAATGGCCTTAAAAATAATGGTATGGCAATAAAAACACCATTTTTCGACGTTTCTAAGCAAGCACTACCCATTGGCATCAAAAAATTGCAAAAAAATATGAAAATTTTCAAAAATTGAATTCTGGGGGAGGGGTATTTTGATTTCTGTGGGAGTATTTTGGTTCCCCCCAAACCCCCACGCCCAGGTGTGGACCTGACCATATGTGGGAGCACAAAAATTCTGGGGGGAGGGAAGAAAAATTTTTCAAAGGTCAATAAATGGTCTTAGAAGTGGTCGTATAGCAGGAAAACACCATGTTTTGACGTTTCTCATTGACCACTATCCAGTGGCATCAAAAATTGCTAGAAAAAGAAGAAAAAAATTTTCAAAAATTGAATTCTGGGGGGGGGTTATTTCAACTTCTGGGGAGTTCATACCCCCTATGCCCATGTGTGGACCTGACTCTAAACCAAACATAGTCTTGAAAAATTGTGCAATTTGCCTAGCTGGTCCTTTAACCACAATTTTCAAAATTTCCTTCCATACACATATGCTTCCTGACAATTGGTTAATAGCTAATGTTTGTCTGGTATTTTAAAACAAGGGAACTCCAGACAACATGGAAAATTATCATCTTATTTCACTTTACATCTACTTTTTGCAAAGTTTTTGAAAAAATAATGAAAAACTCTCTGACAGCCTTTTTGGTTAAAGAAAAAATTTTGAATCCAGCACAACACGGTTTTTTGAGTAGCAAATCTACTCTTACCCAACTACTTGTGTGTCTTAATGAATGGGTGCGAAAAATCGATAAGAAACAAAATATATATGTTGTCTACATTGATTTTGTGAAAGCTTTTGATACAGCATGCCATGCCAAAGTTTAACATAAACTGAAACATTCAGGTATTGGGGGTGATATTCTGCTGTGGATTCTGTTTGGCCTTTTGTCCAAGCGAAAACAATGTTTCAAAATAAACAATACATTTTCAAGGTCAGTACTAGTAATAAGTGGTGTCCCACAGGGTACAATTTTGAGACCAATACTTTTCCTTGTTTTGTGACCTTCAATACTTTTCCTTGTTTTGTGACCCATTAATGACCTTCTTGGTGCTCTTCATGATGACGAATAGCAGGCAATGCTTTTTGCAGATGATCTGAAAAAGTTCCGGGTCATAAACAACATTGAGGACTACTAAATTGCAGGATGACCTTAATCAGTTACATTTATGGTCAGAGTTGTGGCAATTAAAAATATCCATAGCAAAATGCAACAGGTTACATCTTGGAAATAAAAACATGTGTTTTGGTTACATCTGAGAACAACAGATATTCCTGACAAAACTACATGTAATGATTTAGGCATTTTATTTTCATTGTCTCTTGAGTTTACGAGTCATGTGTAGAGCATTAAAGTAAAAGCCTTACAATGGACTACCTTGATTTTATGTTTCTTCAGATTTAAGAATCAAGACTTACTAATCTGTGCTTCTAGAATTTATGTTAGGCCCATATTAGAATACAATAGTCTAATATGGAATCCACATCTACTGAAGGATATAGAAGCCTTAAAGTCTGTATAAAGATATTTTACAGGGCGTCGTTTGGGTCCTAAAGTTACTTATTTGAATAGAATTAGGGAATTTAAATTTGAATCCTTGAAATATTGGCGCACCATTTCTGACCTTGTTTTTTGCTATAAAATAATCCATCAATCTGTTGGCTTAAATATTGATGACTTTTCAAATTAAACCATTCTGTAACAAGGGTACATTCATTAAAGTCCAAAAACCACTTGCAAAAACTGTTTTGGCCAAATATTTTTTTACCAGTAGAATACTTCCTTTGTGGAACTTGCTTTCCAAAAATGACGTAACAAAAGCTACGGCTACATTATTTGAAAAAGCCATTTAAAAAATCTCATTTCCAGTAAAGGGATATTCATAAACTACTTGATACTTGAGACGCCTATGGCCAACGACTGATGGAAATCGTCATCCATTTCTTGAAATTTGTAAGCTCAAGACAAACATTTCCTTATGTGCTAAAAATTTTGGGTAAAACTGTTAACATTATAGTAACTGATTTTCGATTTATTAATCAAAATGATGCAAAAACAGTCAAATATTAAGTTCTTGGACCATAACAATGTCAAAAAAACTAAGGTAGTTTACAGTTTCTAGCTTCCTTAAATGCTTTCAATTTATTAACACTGATTGATCTAAATTTTTTTAATGAATAGCACAATAAGCTTAAGATGTACTATTGACTATTTGTTTAATGGTTATTATTTGTACCTATTTTCTGCATCTGCAATTTGTTGATTGTTATATGTGAAATTTTAAACAAAAAATGGTAAGTTGAATGCTTTGTTTTAAAATTATTTAGTATATATTTTAGATAAGCTGCAGAATATGTCATTGACGGCAAACTTGCAATATTTTTTCTACCAAATTTGCAACTGTAAATTATTGAACAAACAAGATGCAAGAAAATTGCGGAATTTTTACACTACTTATTTTTTTCAACATTTCTTGCAACAATCTATCAGTAAGCTGGGAAGAAAAATGGACAGAAACCTGTATAATAACAAAGTAGAATATATTGAGGATTACATTTGGGATTATTTATTTGATAAAAACATTTTGGCTCAACATTTTGCAACACCTTTTGAATGCCACTTAGAAGCAAAAAATCTAAAATTATGGTTCAAGAAAAGTTCAACTGAAGCCGTCGGTTTTGGAATGGCAATGCCAATTGATTGCTAATTTGAAATCATCATAAATAGTGGATTGTGAATAATGTGGACACAAAAGTATATATATATATATATATATATATATATATATATATATATATATATATATATATATATATATATATATATATATATATATATATATATATATATATATATATATATATATATATATATATATATATATATATATATATATATATATATATATATATATCAGTATATATTTTTGTAATATATATTCCATCTACAAATTTTATAATCACTATTTCTGCTCTATTACTCACTTATTTCTTGAACTTGAAACTTACTAGTGTGCATTCATCTATAACTCATTTATTCATTCAACTTTTATGAATATTTTATATTGCTAGTCTATCTAAGTAATAATTTACATATGTACATTTTAATTGCTTATTCCTTGAAGCTCACTTTTGCGAATTCATCCATCACTCATTTATTTCTTCAAGTTCTATTAATATTTCAATATTGCCATGCCTAAATAATACTTGTTATATGTTTATTATGCCTTAATTCTTGGTAAAAGGCATTAATCTATCAATCGTTTTTTTCATTCAAGTTCTGTCATAACATTTTATATTCCTATACAACCATGTTTTTATGAGATTCACCCTAAAACTATTGTTGTTTAAATGTTACAAAGCTTTCCGTATCTCGTGAAATTAGAAATAGAACACAATTATTCGTAAACTCACACTGACAGAATATTTCATACATTATTTGCTGAAAAACTTTATTTTTAGCAAGTTTTGTTTTCCATATACATTCTAGGGTAGCAGACATTAATCCATTTATGGTTATTATATATATATATATATACATATATATATATATATATATATATATATATATATATATATATATATATATATATATATATATATATATATATATATATATATATATATATATATATATATATATATATATATATATATATATATATTTATATATATCTACTATATATTTATTTTTGAAAGTTTGTTTGTTTGTATGTTTGTGCCTGGTTGGCTCCGGCCCAATGAAATTTGGTGGGCTGATATTTTGGGCCAAGGTCGGTCCAATGGGGGAAGGAGCAGTAGCGATCTTGAAATTTTGACAAACGCACCCATTGGCCCTGGGCAGGGAGGGAGCAGGGTTTGGCCCACACCTGGGCGTGGGGGTTTGGGGGGTATGTACCCCCCCAGAAACCAAAATACCCCCCCAGAAATCAAAATACCCCCCCCCCAGAATTCAATTTTTGAAAATTTTTTTCGTTTTTTCGCAATTTTTGATGCCAATGGATAGTGCTTGATGAGAAACGTCGAAAAATGGTGTTTTTATCGCCATACCACCATTTTTAAGGCCATTTTTCGACCTTCAAAAAATCTTGCACCCCCCCAGAATTTTCTTGCTGCCCACGTATGGTTTGGCCCCTGTGCTATAAGCCTCACGATTTCGGGAGATGGCCGATTTTTTGCTATTTTTTCAAAAATTAGTTTATACTGTTTGTATAGGGATACCCCGGCCAAGAGAAGCATGCCTGGCGACACTATGTACATTGTTATAT
This sequence comes from Mermis nigrescens, assembly GCA_036768485.1. NCBI lineage: Eukaryota > Metazoa > Nematoda > Enoplea > Mermithida > Mermithidae > Mermis > Mermis nigrescens. Next base: position 5,121,957 of record JAVLUZ010000157.1, on the reverse strand, counting down.
GTTATAGCATTGGTCGGCACTATGAAACATCAAAATACGGGTTTAACCAAATGATGCTATAACATAGGCAATTTTATAAGATAGACATGGTATGAGATACTATGTGCAACAAGATAAGCAATGCTATAAGATAGGACGTGATATAAGACACCAATTTTTTGTATTTTTTTTAATTTTTTAAATTTTTTTTTAATTTTTTCAATTTTGTTTTTAATTTTTTTTTATTGATTATTATTAATTTTTTCAACAATTTTTTTAGAAATATCCCAACAACATCAAAAGTCTTTGAAAATAAAAAATACAAGAGATATATTAATTCCATATGGCTATCAGGCCTAAGTTCAGCCCGGGCAATGCCGGGCAGCTCAACTAGTATATATATATATATATATATATATATATATATATATATATATATATATATATATACTATATATATATATATATATATATATATATATATATATATATATATATATATATATATATATATATATGCCGTTACCCGGTTCCCTCGTCCGCCGCCCACGGTTTTCGGAAGCCAGCTGCCCGTTATCGAAAAGCGTTTGTTTACCTTTGCTTGAAATTTTTCATGCTATGTTTGAATTATTACTATAAATGCAGTTTTTCTTTCAATACCAAAATCTTTATTGATTCTATTTTTTAGGGTTTCCAAGAAATTCCGGAACCGCAGATCAACAGAGACTTTTTAATGGCCATCGCGATACAGGCCGTAAGTTAAATTCTACCTCAATTTAAAAATGCTAAAAACTGTTCACTACTTGGTGGAAATGGATAAATAAACTCGGAACAGATTTGATTAATTTTTTTCTTAATTTGCTTTTTTGTTTTTTAGCAGTACAATGTGGAGTTCTGTACTTTACAAGAGGAGCAGCAAGAAATTGAGCAGCTGATGGCGGCTGCGCCAATCCAGCATAATCTCCTGGCACCACCGGCCTACTATGCGGATCCGCATGATTTTGCTTCTGCTCAGACTGCAGCCATGGATGTAATTTTGAGAAGTTTTGTACACCACATTCTCAAATTTCTTTATTATAAATATACAATTTTTATGGGATGTTAAACAATGCAGTTTCTAATTTTTCTCTGAAAAATAGAAAATAAAATAAAAAATTGAAATATTAAAAGATGTGAGAAAATAAACGTAAGTGAAGCTCCGTTTTTACCATGTTATTTCCATATTTAATATTTTGCAGACGTTTATCTGCGTACTTTTTAGTCAATATATGTTTTTTTGTATTTATGTACTTTAATTTGCGGACATGCAACTTTGCTCATCTTTTAGCTTTCCAACTATTTTCATTTTTTGAAACAATTTCCTTTTGATCGCCAATATATCTGCGCAATTTTATTTATTTGACCAGATGAGTCTAGCTGGAATTAAAGGCACAAAATTGTTTCAGTTAAAAAATCAATTAAACACACAAAACTCAAGCAATCTAATTCTTCTCTGATAACCTAGTTTATTCATTTCATCCTAACAGTTTGCTAGCTTCTAGTATGGTTATTTTTGTTTCCTACAAGCGTACTGAGGTCAATTTTGTACTGATTTTGTACGGTTATTCACGTACTCAAGTGCATATCTACTGTTCTTTTCGTTCACCTATCGTACCCACTTCTTGCATGTTTGTTCATTTTACTAACTGCTAGTTTCTTTTCTTTTTTAATCATTTAGATGACTTCATGTTACTCAGAACATGCGTTTAAAAAAAATCAGTACATAATTTACAGATGGAGTACGAAGGCATGTCAAGCGAGCAAGTTATTGCCCAAATCAAAATGTCCTGTGAAAACCAATATCTATGTGGTCAATGACTCAGTGCTCAAGTGTGCCCTGTGCACCGAAAGAATAATTCAAGGGCAAGAGATACGCGTTATGCCGTGCAATCCGCTGCACGTAGTTCACGCCAGCAAAAAGGATTGTGCATCGGCTGGCCTATTCTTTCTTAAGGTCAGGAAATGCCCGCTATGCAGGGCCAAACTGACTCGGGAAATTTATTGCCCGTGATAAATTTTTGTCAAGGGCGAACATGCACGTAGCTGCGGGGGAATTAGGTGGGACTAGTCTTTCCAAAATTATGGAAATGCAAATAATTTTTGTAAGGAAATAGTTGAAAAATCTGGAAGCGCGTTTTGAATGATTGCCAGAATAGATTCAATCACAATTTTGAAGTATTCTTTGGGCGCTTTTGCGCACGATTTATTGCTATTATACAATTTTGTGTCAGATTCCATTACTGAATGGTGTAAGCAATTCTTCCAGTGGGGTCAAAATGAAGAGAATCATTTAAGTGAACCATCCTAAGATGAAAATCAGATTAAATTTTTTGAATATAGAACAATATAGAACAATTAGACAAAGAAATGCCCAAAATAATTATAATTTTGCACGTTCTTTTGCAAAATCAAAATGGAAATCATAGAAGTAATGGCCACACACACATACACACACACACACACACACACTATTTATAATAATAATTATTATAGAGTGATTCAGAATGAAGCACTTTACCTCAATAATGATGATAGTAACATGAATATGGATTTTAGTCAAATTTTTGTGTTTGCTGACATGTGTAACAAAGAGCCTATAGCATGCAGATATAGTCTATGTACCTATATACTCAAAGCTACTTGACTCAAAGTAGCCAAGGCCTACATAATAAACCTAGCCATTTACTTATTTCCATTTTTACCTTGATTTATGCTAATTAGTTTATTCTGTTTTATTACACTTTTGTGGCTTGCTCATTTATTTGACAATCATAGCCCAATTGTTCCTGTTGCCTACCTTCATATTGCTAACTTCACACTAGATCAAATATCATTTCTTCTAGTAAGATTTATTGCTTTAAAGATTCCTAGCACACATTTAAAACTTTGCATATGTGACCACTTATCTATTGTTAGCTTTATTCTCAGAGTATATAATCTTTGTTGCATACCTTATAGTAGTTCAGTCATGGTTTAGTTAGGGCTTGTTGTATCTAATCTGTGTCCTTATTTTGTTGTTTCTTATATTCTTATTCTTTAATATAATAGACTTAACATATTTAAGGATGCCAAAATCAGCCTGTAAGTCCTGATCTTTTCCTTTTATATAAAAATGTCCATAGCATTATCCCTTATGTCACTTGGCGAGACTGGTGAAAAGATTTTCTATTGAAAACTGACTTAAATCTACAACAAACAAAAAAAATTTTTAAAAATTATTTTAGAGAATTTTTTCTCTCTTAAACCTTGGTGTAAAATTTTATTATTAACAAAGAGATTACTTTCATTTAACTGCCATTTGGCTTTCATTTTTCTGCATCCGCTGATTTATTATTTTTCTATTGTTGCTTTGTTCTATTTTTCTTGTTCTCTACAGTTTAGGTCAAACAAATAGTTTGTTGAGACCTATTTAAATCTCACAGTTTTTCCTTTCTGTTTTAAATACTGGAATGCAGGAAGTTTATTCCCATTAAAAGTCATCCTCTCAATTCTCAAAAAGCAATAAATGAAGCAAAATTATCTCTGATAAAAACAACTAAACCAAAAATCATGCCCAATCAGGCTGAACTTTTAGATAATGCAATTAAAAATTCTTTTTGTACAGTAAGTGAGCCGTTGGCTCAAAGGCTTGAAAATTTATATGTCAAATTTAAATATTTTTAGCCACAAGATGTTTCTTCTGATAGGAGATGCAATCATCTTCCAATTAATCATTTGTTTAATCTATGCCCTCCCCCAGTTTTCAATGGATCATTTGGTGTTTATAACACTAGATTGAAAAATTTGACAAATTCTTAAAATTACAAGGCATCCATACAGATAATGATAATAAAATTGCTTATCTAAATGCAAATCTAACAGGTGCAGCTCAAGCAGTGTTTCATGAAACGCACTCTAAATGCTCCTGTTTCATATGAGGATTTCATTTGTGCATTACAATAAAATTTTCCAGACTGTCTAGATTCTGATGTCTTTCAGCAATTTTTGTATGACAAAAAGACAAAAAGTGGTGAAAGTGTGTCTGTATTTTACAAAACCTTAGAAAAATGGCTATCATTGCTTACCCAAATTTGGACATTACATCCAGAGAAACTATTTTAAAGCTGATTTTTATCCAAGGATTATTGCCAGAAATTAAGCAAGGCTTTTGATTCAGTGAATTTTTGTTATTAAATGACGCCCAAAAAGCTGCATGTTGTATTGAATCCCAACTTGTCTGAGAAAACTATTCCTAATATTTGACAACCTGACTATATTTTATCACACTCAGGATCCGAGCAAGTAGCCTAAATTTAGGTGAAAATCGACTTATTGATGAACCTTGTCTTACAAAATGATCACAGCAAACAAAGAATTGATCATCAGTGTTTTGCAAGCATTGTACCAAAAAAGCCATGGAACACCAACCAAGAAAATAGGCAGCAGCATCGGAGTGAGCAGACTTTTCCTGATTTCCATAATACACCATAGCACTACTGATTATAATAATATTCATAATAGTAATAATAATATTATTAATGATAATAATAGTCAGTTATTTTCTCCATTTTATAACTATTTTGATTCTCAGTCCCATCCAAATAATTTACGCTCTCAAAATTGTAATATTAATTTTATCCCTTGTGTGTTCCCCAGACGCAAAATAGACATAATCATAGTGTTAATGATGGTACATATAAAAATAATTATGTGATGCAATTGCCAGATTCTGATGATCATGGTATTAATATTAACTTTTCTTTAAAAAATAATTGTAGTACCAAAATTAATTTTAACTACAAATTCTTTCTTGCATGTTACAAACCTTGACTACCTACAGCAAAATAATTCTGAACAGCGACACTGGTGTCACAAAAGTCAGAAGTGTCCGTTGAAAGAACCAACTTCAGCACAATTGCCATTATCACTGCTAATTGACGATTAGTACCATGCGGCGCTCCAACTTGCAATCAATGATGCTGTGGATCTTATTGAACAGAAGTTATTGGCAACAGGTGCCAATATACAGGAGGCTACTCAAAACTTGTCAAAGTGTGTCAACAATTGAATTCTGATGTTGAATGGAAATTATGTGTAGAACTGCTTTTCTTCAATAGAGCATCAGCCCACTCATGAACCCAAATTTTCCTTATTTCAGCAATTTTTGACATCTCTGATTAGGAGAGTGGTGGTGATGATTAAAGTTTGTACTGCTGAGCGTAGACAGATAAAGAACGACACTAGATTGCATAGAATACCACTTTATGTCATGAATAGGTTCATTTTTTATGTCTGTAGTACATCACTTGGTAATACAGGTTGCGTCAGATCTTTACAGATTTGTGGGACTGCTATGAATGGGCACTCACTGAAAATTCCAAGGAAAGTAGCATGCATATGGCCCAAAAGTTTAGAAAATAGACCACAAAAATTAAAAGTTAATTTTTTTGTCCTACCAGATAAGCTCATTTACTTTTGCTGCTCATAAATGCATGACAAGGAAGTGAAAAGTTTGCACAAATGTTGGTTTTTCTTGTTCAAAGGGTCTCTTAAGTGATAAAGTAAAAATTGAAAGTGTTTCTCCAGAAGTCTGCAAAAAAGCTGCAAAACTGAAAATATTCTTGGGACAGCAGTTATAGTCTGTTTCATTTAAGTTTGAGGTTTCCTCTTGAATTCAATCCGTATAAATTGGGCTACAAAAGTCGATTAAAACTTTGACACTGTAAAGCGGCTTAACAATAAGAAACGTCTGGCTGTAATTCATTATACTATAGAATAGCACGAGTAGTATACTGTGTTTCCCTAGATAGATTTTTATTTTTTATAGCAAAAAATCAATTATAATAATGTGTTATAACATAGGCAAAATGAGGCGGAGGGGCTCAGAATCTGCGCCCTGGCTTTTCTCAGGGTGCGAGAATTGGGCCTGCCCGGGCAGGGGGCACACGTCAGCCCAGGACCAGGGGTGGGGAAATTTCATCGGGCAAAAACTTGAAATAACTATAACTCAAGAACCAGCAGTTGGATTGGGCTGAAATTTTAGGAGTAGGATGAACACCTTATTAGCAAACTATTACAAAATTTTGAGGGAGCACCCACAGTATACCAGCATTACTTTACGTTTTTCCCTAACTCAAGATCCAATGGCCGGATTTTGTTCAAATTTTTAGGATATGATGTATATAGGTGAGGCATGCTGCACACAGAATTTTAGCAAGCAGCCTACAGTATGCCAATTTACTTCACACTTTCTTATATAGTACTATAACTTTAGAAATAGAGGGCTGATCGGGTTGAAATTTTTGGGGTAGTATACATATCCTATTAGAAAACTATTACAAAAGTTTTGTGGGAGTACCTACAGTATACCAATTTTTGTTTACACTGCTTGATTTTTAGCAATTTTAAGGATCAATTTTGTCTCCCAAGAAAAATTGTGTGCACATGGTTAGGCAGAGGCCCATAGTCAGATAAGGGACACTACCTGACTCAAATATGCAATAACTATATTGCTATTTTGGCTGCAGCATGGTGCTGTAAAATATCGTTTTTAATAAAGCAAATAATGTAGAGGATGGTTAGAGTCACACATGGGCATGGGGGTATGCACCCCCCAGAAGTTGAAATACCCCCCCCCAGAAATCAAAATACCCCCCAGAATTCAAATTTTGAAATTTTTTTGCTTTTTTAGCAATTTTTTGATGCCATTGGATAGTGCTCGATGATAAATGTCAAAAAATTATGTTTTTTTGCCATACAAACACTTTTAAGGCCATTTTTTGACCATTGAAAATCCCCCCTTAGAATTTTGGTGCTGCCCACTTATGGTTAGAGTGCATAAAATTGCAATACAGCTCAAAATCTCATGAGAAATTGCACCAAGCTCTTCTTTATGTAAGCATTTTTTATTACTTTCTAGGCACCTTCCCTCAACATTAATTCCATTAAAATTTTCATCGATATTCAAACAGCTTTTACATTTGGGTACAAATTTCATAGACTCGAGTTTTGGAAAATAGGTGCCTAAATTCTTCCAATCAGAAACTTGAAAATCGCAGCTGTCTCTCAAGATCACGTTTTGAACTGATCTTAGAAGCCTACTATAGTCTGCTAAATTATGCCACACTATGGTAGACTCATTTGCATAATGATCACAGTTTGGGTCAAACCCATATGTAAAATCACTAACCAGAAAATCATTTTTATATTGTCTGATCACAGGTTTGTATTTATAGGCAATACTTGAAATGCAGTTTGACAATTGTTTTGCCAAATTCAAAAGGTACAGGTTTATCTTGATCACTTTTAATGTTCACTTCAATGGTATTGAATGATTTTTTGAGCACAGGTATATAATGCGGACTAACATATGCATGATTAACAATATTCATATATTTTCCTTCTATATTCACAAACCTGCAGAAGCAGTGCAAAAACATTTACAACAATTTGAGGCTCAACTATATCGCAATATACATAAGAGTTATGCATTCCATCTAGCATGTTGGGTGAATGGTAAGCAACGATGTTTAATTCTTTTTTCACAGTATAATCTATATTGCTAAGCTGGCTCTCTAGAAATCCCATTATATACATTAAATGCTTTGTCAGCTTTACACTTCGAATCTATTCAGTATTGATTGTTAAGTGACAAAATTTTCTATTTTGATCATACTTTATGCCAAAATATTGCATGTAATCAAATTTGTCTATTTGGCTAACCGTTTTTATTCCATTCCACATGGCTTGAAAGAGGTCATGTATATTTAAATATCTTGCTCGAGGAATAAACAATTTTTGTCACACATTGTTTTTGAAGTCGTAAAAGTGTATCATATTCTGCTCCTTGGCAACATTGTGTCATGTATTTGCATAAATTATTTCAGCTAACCCCATCTCCCAGTCGCCAGTTAATGCGATTTGTCTAGGCAGATTGGTAACAAAAGTGGCTGCAGTATTTGTTTCTTGTGAATTGCTCGGAAGCGTTATGTAAAACTGTTTCATATCCATTTTTTTATAACTGTAGTTTATTGAAATATTTATAAATTTTTTTACTGAGCATAGATAGAACAATGTTTGTGAAACTTATGCCTTTGCTCATACAGACCAAAAAGTAGATACACATATGACCACAGCTGATTGAGAAAAGCCCTTGTACTCGCATATTATTGTATGTAAATGAGAGCACATTATCAGAAATGTATTTATGCAATTGCACAGGTGGTTCCATCCAAGCCATAGCTGTCAAAATAGTTGGAATGCTTCTCATTTTGAAAATAAAATTGCGACCCAGTGTGATCCTGGTTCCTCACTGGGGTCCAAATTTACAACTAGAGCTGTAGGGTAGGTTCTTATGGGTGGCAGACAATCTATGGGGAAAACGCCTGCAAATGTATTATTATGTCTGAGAATTTTGAATATTTTGATAGTGTTCATGTTTATGCATCATAGTCATGAAATGTGTTTTGGTTTTTATCAATCATTATTAAGTTATCAAATTCAGCATATGTATGTAATGATTTCAATGCCTGAATCAGGCAAATTCTCAGAAATCCTAACAGCAATGCTTGTTGTTTCTTCACAAACTAGGTCCCAGTGTCCTCCATCATCTGCATCAGGAGTCAAATTGATCACAAAGAAGCAGTGACTTGTTTTAAAATCTTCTCTGCTAATAAAATTACCTTCATGCCCAATATCTAATGCATCAAACATCTAAGTATAAGCTTGCAAGTACCTGTTAGCATATAAATGAAATGCTGCGTGGGTAAGCAGGATATGCTTATACCTCCACACAATAATTTTACATCACTTATGCTGAACGGTTTGAAGTTGAAAGGCAATTTTGCTAGGTTGCCTCAATAAGCACTGCCTTCAAGCACAAGCAAACACTATATGCCTAGGCAGTTGACCAGTAAACAGTGTATCATTGGGCGTTTCTCTTGCTGGATTTGAAATGTGCAAATTAGTCGAAGCTACTCTCCTTATGGGATATTTTGCTGTATATGAAAGCATTGTTTGCTCAAGAGCTAAATTCACAGTGTCCAAAACCTCAACTCTTTGAATAAAAAATTTCATTTGTGAGACTTTCAAGTCATAGGTTGACATCCTCAAAGCACTGCAAAACAAATGCATTATTATTTCTGTGTAATTCTAGGTGGAAATTGGTAAAATTAACTAAATATCTGTCTTGCAAGGACATATCAATGTGCAGTGGGGCTGCAACGCAACTTCCACAACATTTTCATCCTAGAACATTTTTTAACGTTTTTTGAATGCTTCATTGTCTTTTGTGGTCAACAACACCTCTACCTTAGTGAAAGTACAGCACAGATTGCAAATGTGAATGCTTGGCATCATACCTTTAATTTAATTTGGTTTCAAAATACAATCTATATGCATATTTATCAGAGCTGTCAAAAAACTGATTTGCCTCCATAAAAGAGCATTTTACCTGCTTGAGAAAGTCTTACCAATAAGATTGATAGGCACATAGTCAGGCACCACTGCTCTAGCAGCAACTACTGGTTTTTTGCTTCTCAGTAGCATGTAAATGTAGTTTTTATTGAGCTGAATGTAATGTGGATCAGGAGGTAATCTAAATTCATATGGTCCCTTATTAGTAATAGGATTTGTAGGTTGAATTTTATGCCAAAACCATACTTTATCACTACTTGAGTAGGAGGGACCGTAAAAAGGTCCAGTTCAGTCTTGGTACTGGGGATAGATTTTCCATTTACGACAGCAATTTTTTTTGTTTTGAAAAAGCATCTATCATGCTACTATGTATAGACTTTGGGTGGCTACCAAGACCCTCTCCTTGCTGCTGCTGAAGGGCATGAGAGGCTTTATCAAACAATTGAGCAGCTTCTCGCTTTGAGTGTTCTTTAGTAGACTCAAAAAGCGGTCTTCCCTGGGTTAAAACAGATGCTATGTTTGAACCTGCAACTAGAGCATGTTTTTCAACTTGCTTACCAATTGACTGCAAAACTGGGACTGCCATTCTAAAAAGCAAACAGAAAAAACTGCCAAGACCTACGCCCCTCTGGTATGGGATGCCTTTATACCCTTCCAACCCATAGCCTGTTTGGGCAGCCTGCCCTGTGTAGTAGTCCAACCAAATGTATTGTTAGGATTGAATTGAATGTGCATTTTTGTAATTTTGTTTGAATAAATTAAATGTGATAAGTATTTATAGACTTTCATTCCAGTTGAATTCACCACCTGCAGCAAAAATCTCCTTACCTTGTCTATTTACTATACTTTCCAGTAGAACATTTGTGCGATTAAATACTTTCATTTCACTGTTAGTCATGAAAAAGTCAATAAATTAAGATTTCAAAAATTGCTGAGAGTCCTTGTTTGTAAATTCGCTTCCCTGATCAGTTTACAGTTTATAGGGTTTACGGCCTGAATGATTTAAAATTTTCTGAAAAAATGCGATAATTCCCTTACCAGTTTTTGATTTAAGCAGCACCAACCAGGCCATTTTTGAAAAAAATATCAATACAGTTTAGTAGAAATTTGTATTCTTCATTGGATTTGCTCAAGGATCTGTCTGCCACTGCTCGTCAACCTCGCTTACTATTACCCTATTACATGAACATCGTTTCTTTGCAGGTTTGTGTAGTGTGTACATAGGCTGCTTTTCCAACCATGCTTTTAACTTTTTGAATTTTACAGCTGGGCGCAGCTTTTCCACTCAATGAAAAAGTTGATTTGCACCCGTATACCCAGTTTGAGGGTCGTAATATAATTTTGTCAGTAATTTATCCATTTTTTGAAATTTTTATTTACATATTATTATTTATGCTCTTATTGGCCAATCAAACAGATTGTTTCCAGCTCCCACCAGCGTGGAGGATTAAGAGCAAGGGAGGCTGCGCGCCTAAGTGGCGCACAATTTTTTACTACTTCACAACAAACAATCTACTTGTTGCAAAATACAGTTATCATACATGTTTTCCCACAATTTCTTTCCATTTTGATCAAAAGCCGCATACAAGCCGCACAAGAATCAACACCTTTGTCTAAAATGGCTGCTTTAGTCTCAATGCAAAAATCCAAAATGCATCGCGTTTATCAATTTAGCGCTGTTCCTCTTTACCCATTGTCTCATGCATCCTCAGAAACAGGAGCCTATACTTTGAACATTCCTGATGCTCAAGTAGCGATGATTAGCTTTTTCAACAAGCTTTTGACAAAGTGATGGTATGCTAGTCCACTGGGTGAAGACATGCTTTCTTTAAAAGCTGCATATAATAATATACCTAGCATGCACCCTTATTTATAGACTTAGTAAGCTGTTTTGGCCTTTTCCTCCTCAGCCTGCTGATCAGAATAGCGCTTCAGCACTCTTTTTGCCCGCATCCTGAATGGCTCTATTGAACTTGCTGCACCTGGGGAATATTTGGACGTTCAAGTACCACCTGCCAGAATTTGCTCCAAAAAGACCCTTTCAGAACTATTTTTCTGACAAAAATAGCAAAGCTGGATCATTAGGGAGTACATGGGTAGCTCCAGGTTCCTCCCACACAGCTCTATGGCCGGTTTGATTGACCTCCCATGGGGGTTCTTCTCTGCATCCATGAAAAGACACTTTTGGATTTCTCTGATTTCTTCCATTTTCTCTTAGTAGAACTTAAAAGATTACTTAAGCAGTAGACCATTTTTATTAGTATTTATAGATTTCTGTCAATTGCACTGATCTGCTACCATCTTAATAGTGACAGAACATGCACATATTTATAATGTATGTCCCGGCGGTTCTTCTACTATATGGAACCCGTATCCGAGCCACGTGTAGAGATGTTTTCAGTGAATAAAAAAGTGAAAAACGGCTTGCAACTTGGGGGGTTGAAGTTCTAGTCTAGATTGGCGGTCTACCCTCTGAATGATTACAGATGTAGTAGGCCGTGGACCCAGACTATAAACAAATACTTATTCACAGGGTTAAAAACTAAACATAAGAATGACGTAGGTCTAAGTGTAAGTGTAAAGTAAAAAGGGGTTAGCTATTAGTCACTGCACTCGGGCAGTTTAAGCCTGTTTGGCACGTCACGCCTGCTAACCGGTGAACAGATAACTCACCTTTCTTCATCCCGCTCTCTTCTTCCTGAGATAGACAAAA
>JAVLUZ010000157.1:5100512-5109733 GCA_036768485.1 Mermis nigrescens | reverse complement strand
TTGGCCTTTACTAGTCAAAAAAAAACAACATGAAGGAAACAAAAAGAGATTGGAAATACAATTTGAATCACCTACAGTATTTATTTCAGTCTATTTGAAAAACTGGTAACCTGCGAATAAAAACCCCGAAACCCAACAATTTTTTGCATCCAAAAAACCACAAAAAACCCAGATCCGAAAAAACTCAGCCTTGCTAACCCTGCTTCCACCACAGCTTTCTAAACCTTCAGAAAACTGATAGATTGGAAGCGAATCGACTAAAAATATCGGCAATATTATTTATCACAAGTTAACATCAAATTTAACATTCTTTGAATTTAATATATGAAAGAAAATATGTTATGTTCTGAAGAGCGTACACAAACAGGTAAAAAAAAACGTTACAAAAAAAACGTACACAAACAGTAAAGTAACTTTTTTGTTAAAAAATTAACTTATTATCTTCTTAAACCCCTTATCAGTATTTTTACTGTTTCTTTTTTATCAGGTGATATCCCAGACATTTGGAGGGAGGCTTACGTTGTACCTATAATTAAAAGAGGTGACCCCTCATTAACTGAAAATTATCGTCCTGTTTCTTTATGTTGCTCAACTTGTAAGATAATGGAAAAGTATTATTAATACTCAACTATCAATTTATTTATCTACAAATGAGTTAATATCACCTTTTTCAATATGGTTTCCAAAAACATAAATCTTGCGAATTGCAACTATTAAATTGTAAACATTCTTGGGTTAAATCACTGGAATGTAAAGAAACCGTTGATATTATTTATATAGACTTTGCTAAAGCTTTTTGACAAAGTCGACATATCTAAGCTTCTTGTTAAATTAACTAGTTACGGTATTCAACAACACCTGTTTAATTGGTTAAAAGCTTTTCTATCTAATCGTATTCAGTGTGTTCGCGTTAATCAGTGTTTTTCAGATTATGCCGCTGTTACAAGTGGAGTTATTCAAGGGTCCATTCTTGGACCTACGTTACGTTTTTGATTTTTATAAATGATATCTTTGATAACTTGTCAAGTTCGACTTTTATGTTCGCGGATGACTTAAAAATATTCAATCCTTCCTGCAATTATCAAACACTTCAGACCGATTTGGATAGAATTTCCATTTGGGCCACCAGAAATTGTTTACCAATATCATATTCTAAATGCACAGCCCTATATTTTGGCAAAAATAATCCTAAATTGTCATATACACTCAATACACAAGTTATTACGAACGATTCTCTCTATGTTCGCGATTTAGGAGTGCTAATTTCGCACAACCTTAAATTTAAGGAACATTACAACAGTATTATCAAGAAAGCTTTCTTGAGATCTATCCTAATTAGAAAATCCTTCTTTTCGTGTGATAAAAATAATCTCGTAAAGGCCTTCATTGTTTACGTCAGACCGATCCTTGAATATTCCTGTGCTTTATGGAACCCCTCTTATATTAGTGATATCAACAGGCTGGAGACTCTTCAGCGTAAATTTACTAAATACATAGTTGGATATCATAGCCCTCTTTCTTACGACGAACGCCTTAACCAACTTAACTTGTGTCGATTAGAATTACGTCGCCTTCATATTTGCTTATGTACGATGTATAAATTATTAGTCAAAAATCTTGTCTTTGCATGACAGATTTTTTTGTGCTTAATGAAAGAAAGAAAGAAAGAAAGATTTATTCGGTCTACAAAATACACGTACAAATTTAAAATATACGTACACATTACAATACAAATAATAAGGAAAAAAACAAATGTCATATAAATGCATAATTGAAATTCATGTACATATTGCAAACACACGTATTTAATTGTAAAAAAAACGAATAAAGTGATTAAAGAAAGTAGTACTACTCGCTGCACAAATCGTTTCAAGCTAGTTGTTCCTCTTGTCCGTTCTAATTTACAAAAATTTGACTTTTTTTATAAGTATATCTCAATTTGGAATCACCTACCTGATTTTGTAGTCTCTTCCCTAACTTGAATATATTCAAATCTAGATTAATTGATGTCGACTTATCTAAATTTATTATAGGGCGGGCTTAAATCGTCATTTTCATGACTCGCTCGTTGCCTTTTGCTGTACGCTTTTATTCTTTTGACCGTACCTTTTATTACTCTTTTACATCTTTCGTAATTGTCGCGTTTCAGTAATAAATTATTTCATTCATTCATTCATTCAAATACATTGGCGCTCATTTGCGTTGCGCGGCGTGCAAATGAAAAATATTAAGAGATGAAAGAGAACGTGTTGCAGACACATTTTACATAAGCAGATTTGTGCTAAATATTTAGCTTACTTTTCGGCGCAATCCTTGACTTTGAGGCATTATTCGGGGCACTGGTTCGGTGCACCGCCACACCATACAGTAAATCGAGAAAGAAATTTATCTGTGCAAATTTAATAACCTGCTTTTCTTTCGATAAATTCAATCCTGACAACGTGCGTTCATTAACTATTAATCATTTGCCCGCAACGATCATCTTACATATGCGCATCACGTAATTCAATGGTGTCATTTATTATTTAAAAAATGTTTACATTTTAGCATAAAGTAGAGCACTGTATTTTCGCTAAAGTTATTTGTATTTCCGTTCTCAATTCTTCTGTTAGGATAGTTTATGTTTCTTCCATTCCAAACGGTCCGCTTTGCTTTACGGCTCAGTTACTGTAGCAGGCCAATGACGACATCAGAGCGCACCCCCACGAAGGTTATTGAAATCGCATGCATTCATAAAGTAGGCGACTTTAGATATGTAGTTTTTAGGTAACCTATTTATCCTACCTACATCCATACATACAGATATGTATGTGCATACATATGTACATATGTAGTGGGTACCTATCATGACCGGTCTGGGGTGTCAAGAATTGAGTTATGTTGGCCCAAATGACCTAAAAAAATGGCATAAGCGCTAAAATAGCGTTAAACTGCATTACTAAGCAGTTTCTAGTCAATTTTAAGTACTTTTAAAAAGAATTTTGAATTTTCATCCTTTCTTGCCTTCATTTTGCCTCATTCTCTCGAGAAAATCCAGCTCTCCGACTCCCTACCCTACGTGCATGCCATACATACATAAAAATGTACATACATAGACCTAAGCAACGTAATAAAATTCAGAAAGCAGAGCGACTACATTCTGGGGGTCTGAATAGGGCAAAAATAAAAAAATCCCATACAACATGCCAAACATTTTATTAAACAGTCTGAAGAATGCTAGGGTTCTAGCGGATACTGAGGTAAACAAACACTTGGGCGTGGAGGGTTTGTACCAACCCCAGAAGTTGAACTACTCCCCGCAGATTACTGTTGACCCCCAGAATTCTATTTTTAGTAACATTTTTGGCGATTTCTCCCATCCTGACCCCCAGAATTTTGGTGCTGCCTATGTATGGTTACATATATACATGTCTATTTACGTCGATGATTCTGTCTATTCCACGAAATGATGTAGTCTATTTCACGAAACCTTGTGCAAATTCAATTTCTAGCGAACTAGCGAGCAGCTACAAAAGTGGTTTCTAGGCGGTTTAATGTGATACTATTTTGCATAGTAAAACTTTATATGCTTTATATACTTACCAAGTATTATGCACAGTACATGATTGCTGCTTTAGTTTAAACCGCTTTTGTAATCGATTTGCATTAATTCAAGAATTGCGATCCACGCACAAGGTTTCCTGAAACACACTATAGGGTCATATCTACAGTGCTGCTCAAAACTTCAGAGCCACCCACAATTTAAATGCATTTTTTGTTTTAGTCATAAGTACTTAACTAGGTATTGATGAAAATTTTAAAACTGAACAGAAATAACAGGAACAACAATCAACAGTCAAAAATCAACAAAAAACAATCGATTAAAATGCAATCGGGTAGCCTTTGCTGTGAATTAGCGCTTGTAAACGAACTGGCATTGAATTGATCAGTGCAGTGCATTTTTCCTTTGGGATCGAAGCCCAAATATGCTTCAATTATTATATCATTTCATTCCTGTGCACTGAAATTCTGTTTTCTAAGTTCCCTTTCATAATGCACCAGATATTTTCAATCGGATTGAGGTCCGGGGACTGAGGAGGCCATGGTAATAAAGGAACTCCGTTAGTCACATCACAAAGTACAACATAGTAACGTTCGCCTTATGTTTTAGATCGTTATCCTGCTGGAAAAAAATTCCTCCGATGGATTTTCGATAGCAGTCGCTAAAGAGGTCAAGTGCTCATCGATTGAGTCAATGTACGGAGGGTCCCATCTCGCTAGACCCACCGTCCCGCTTGACCCACCGTCCCGCTTGACCCACCGTCCCGCTAGATCCACCGTCCCACTAGACCCACTTTTTCGTCCCGCTAGACCCACCGGAAGTCTCGCTAGACCCACCACGTGCATAATGATGTAGAGATGGCTCTACATCCCATTTTCGTTGAGTTGGTTCAACGCGAAATTCCACGTCGCTTTGTACTATTTGGTACATACATGCCGATGACTGTTTGCCCTAGATGCTCAATTTTGTGCTTAATTTCCGTTGCGTGCGACCCTCCAGCGTAAGCAGCTTTAGTGTGTCGTCCGGGACCACCTCCCTCTTGAAATTATCATATCTTCATTTCCTTTCCACACATATTTTCAATAAAAATCTTAGGATAGGAAAATGGGCACTTTCGAGCTTAATGCGACTTAAGTATGAATTGGTATGTGTGCTATCATATCATGCATGTGTTAAAACTCCATATGTGTGTGTCTCATATTCGTGTCTATTTCATTTGTACATTCTTTACCGTAAGCTTTGCCCATAGGCCTATTGTTATTCTCGTAGATCCATTCCGCGTTTCTTTGTCCGCATTTGATACGCCTCTTTTCCGTATCGTTTAAAACTGCGTGCAAAAGCGCGCAGTTTGAGATCATTCCAGCACTTTAAATTTTCATTTTACATTGAGCTTCCAAGTTTCGCCAGCTTGTGTGCTGTGCCCGTTTTTTTTCCGTGCAAGGTATTTTTCCACACGTAGCTCAGTATTTTCCCCCTGCTGGCTGCAGGAAAATCTCATCATATTTTCGTCGCGTAGTGGGCAGGCTTCCTTCGCCCTTACGCATTTGTTGTTTTATTTGTGTGCCTTCACTTAGTTGTATGCCGTTGGCGGGCTACGTGCCCTCGTAATTATAGTGTTTTTTTTTTTTTTTTTTTTTTTAACCGATTAAGCCGTATACGACAGTCGGCAGCATGCATCTTCATGCTGTCGCGTTTTTAATTGCTTCATAATTTTTGGTCAAAAATATTGTAAAAATTAATTATTTAATGAAAGATGATTGGGCTCGGTTCGAATTTCCGTGCTGTTGAATTCTGTCCTTGTGCTACACTATACTTGGGAACCTTCAATATCTTCAAGCACGAGATTTGGTCCCAAAACAAATTCATCGTAATCTTTTTGAGCGCAATTAGGTTTCCGGGGAACTTACATTATTTAGAGTACTTAATCTCAAATTGGGGGTTAATCAAGTAAGTTTCACTAGGTGCTTGGCGCAGTAGAGGCGGGCAATCTTGATAGGCGGGCCTTACCCTGAGAATCGCCTTTTGTGCGAGCGCGTGAGCGGCCGGGCTAAGTAAGCACGTGAGTGTAGAGTCTTCTGCTTCACTTACGTGGAGTCATTCACGACGACCGGCCAGAGCCCCCAGCATCGTTTCATTTTCTGCCAAAAAATTTACAAAAAATATTTCCACTTTGCGTAATCATATTGTGTTCATGTGCATTCTTAAAATTTTTACTGTCCGTGTGCATTTTTAACTCTATTGTGTTTGTGTGCGTATTTTCTTGGTCGAGATTGGGGGTTGTGACATAAATTTTTGTGCTGATCTTAATCTCAATTTGTCTGTCATGCCAGGCAAGAAACTAGCAGGAAAAATGACCAAAACTGGGAAAACCCCAGATAAGTCGCCTAAGCAAGCTAATATTCCTAAATCATCTAGAAATGTGTCAAATGACTCGAATTCAGATAATAGCGCCAGTGTACAAAATCGTGCAAGCGCGAACAAGCGTCGTGAATACAAATCAAACGCTAGGTGTCCAAACTCAGGACAACAGTGTTGACTCCCCGATAAATAATCAAGTTGCAAACAACGACAATATCACTCTTCATCAGATTTTTTGAACAAAACGACGATTCCAATCCGCAAAGATCAGTTTCAACACAAATGTGAATCGGATAACCGAAAATGGCAATTCAAATAATCTCTTGAATGCGATGTTCAGCGCCAAGTAAGATTTGGAAAATCGGCTTGGGCGATATAGCCGTTGAACATGTGCATACGGTGCAAAATGCAAACTCTGCAAACCCTGATTTGCAACCTGTTGAGCCGCAACCGGTGCCCAACGTTACTGCAAACGCGGACCAGCAGCATTTAGCTCGCTTTGCAAATGCTGACTCGATTCGCGTGCAGCTTGCAGATCAGCCAGTCCGTCGTTCATCTATTCCAGTGCTTCCTAATCAGCAAATCGCGTCACGTTTATCGTCCCCTGCGTTTCTGTAAATGCTGAGCAGCAACATTTAGCTCGTTTCAAATGTTGAACTGTCTCCATGAGTACAGATGTTTACTTAACCGATCAACCAGGCGCGAACCAAGCTAATCCGTAAATTCTGAACTTCCGCCACTTCATGCGATGCATATTCCGCCGTCAATTTTCGTGCAAATACAGGTTTGGCATCGATCCGCGGGATCAGAACCCACCTCAAATCAACAGAACCGAAGAGTTCACTATCCGGATCAAACTACGACTCTCCTTGGAAAGTCCCAGGCGTCATAGATCTTCTTCAAGGCGTTCGCGGCGTCAACAGCGTGACACGTCATCTGATAGCTCAGAGAATACAGGTATTTGCTACCTAGCTGATTCTATGAATAGAGGTCCATTTTGCAACAAATTCAGTTCACGATAGCCAATAAGAAGTTTTTCCAAGGTGAAAAACAGATATTCGTGGATTTTTCAAAAAGAACAGAGATTAGCAAATGGCCATAGAATTGATGAAAGATCGTGTTTAGATTTGTTGCCATCATTTTCGATACCTATACAACTAGATTGTTTCGCTCCCTACCCAACGACGTTCATGATCTTTTGAACTCACGGAAACAAGCATTAATTTTGGGGGATTTATTTCCTCGACTCAGATACATTGTTTGATAGATTTCTTGAGCAAAAACAGCACCCATCAGAGTCTGTAGACGCTTATTTTGGCGTTACGCGAAGATCTCATTCGAGCTCAACCAGAAATTCAAGTTTACTCGATAGCTTTTGAGAAAATGCTTTGTCATCAGCTCAGAAAAGGGATGAACCCAGATATTGCGAGAAAAGCTTACAAAAAGAGCGCCTGAAGCACCGCTTCAAGATTTTCTTCATGCTGCGTGTTGCATAGAGTTTGCGAACCTACAGTATGCTTCTGCTAAGCAACCTACGCCATATTTACCAGCAACTGCCGCTGCAGCATCCGAAATAGCGTGTTGCCAAAAAATAATTTCGGCGTTCAACGTATAGTCAAGCGAGACCCCGTCCAATCTATGTCTTTTCGTCAATCGCGTCCGAAGACATCTAATGCTTTAGCGCTTAGCGTTATTGCGTGTATTGCAAACACATGGGCCACACCAGAGATGAATGTTTTCGGCGTCAGTAAAACAACCTCGAAATTACGCAGTGAAATCACAATCTAGTGAGTACCTTGAGGCTCGATACCGTAGCCAATCCGGACCAATGTTTCAAAACAATTCATCATCGTGGCGATCAATTACCATATTCCGTATAATTCTTGTGTGTTTCAAAACTCACAGTATCCATCTACGTCTCGATGCGACTCCGTCAAGATTTTCGACAACCGAGCAATGACTTTCGGCAAAATTACGGTAATCGTCAAAACTGGTAATCGCCCCAGTAACACGCGATACTATGACAATGAAAGAAATATGTTTGCAAATAATCGTTTTGCAGAACATTCTCAGGAGTATCGCCAGCCGAATAATGCGTATTGACAATTTTCACAGCAATCTGTGCGTTCTAACCCCGGCGATTCGTGTTGGTATCCTCAACACCCACGTTACACGTTTCCCCCACCATGACATTAACCGTCATCCTAATAACGAAAACATTGTAACTTCGTCTGTTTCGACTTCCGAAAATTCGGAACAGCTTTTTACATCTCAAGCATTTCTCAAAGAATATCATCATTTACAGAAACGTTTAGCAGTCTATGAAAAGCTAAATTCGCAGGTCAAAACCCAGAATGCAGCTAATAAAACCGTTGTTAGCCATGCATCTACGAATTTGCCTACTATCTTAGCAGAAATCAACGGAATAAAGCTCCCTGCATTAATTGACACAGGATCGCAAGTCACAATGATGACCACAAGCGCTTTCTGCGTTTAGGTTTCAAATTGCCACGAAGCAAGCAGCGCATGTTGTTCATGGAATTGGAAAAATGACAGCAACCGTGCGTTTCACCTATATCATGCATATCACAATCGCAGAATAAACCACTCCGGCTGTTGTTTTAGTCATCGATGACTTACCGGAAGATTTGCTTTTAGGCTTCGATTTTTGTAAACAAGCTTTACTTTTGTCAACACAGTTGAAGATTGTGCTTTTGCCAATGGTTTTTGTGTTGAATTACTATCCGCAAATGACAAAAAACATTTAAGCGCAAGCCTGATGCGCAAACAGCATGTCCAGTTTGTGCTCGGCGTGGCTGTTGCAGAATCTGTTGTTCATTCAACCGTCGCAGTTGTGACGCCGGATATGTTTGTTGTGGTCAATTCAATCACGGAAATTGCTCTTTTCGAACCTGATAATGATTTCATGCTAAAGCAAATCACTGTTCGTTGCACCAGCTATCATCGACCATCAGTCCTGTTTTCCCGCTTAGCGTCTGTAACAAATCCAGTGCTATCACCATAGATATTGGAGAATTCATGGGACCTTTAACGACTGAAGCTGAAATTGTGTCTATGTCGCCCTATCAGACGATAGAGCACCCGAACTTTGCTTGATCAACAAAGCCTTAAATGGTTCGGCAATAAATGCTCATCAACGGCAACGGAGTTTGTGATCTGTGCCAGCGTTATTCCTCAATTTTTTTGCCTGAAAAGAAGGAGAACCCTTAGGCGAACGCCACTTCTAAAGCATCATATCAGCTGAGCGATAGTCCACCTATCACAGGAAAAACATATCGCGTCGAACATTCGCGTTGAAAAG